>CP135548.1:3170148-3227969 GCA_032402905.1 Khaya senegalensis | reverse complement strand
TATTGCAGTGAACAAATTAATTATATATACATAATATAAAAATTTTAAATTTATTTATATAAATTAATATATTGAGATTATATTATTTTTGAATATAATTTATAAAATTTTTTATTTTTATAAAATTCTAAAATATATATCTCTAATATATACTGTAGTGCGCATGTCAATTATACTTGTATCAATAATATAATACAGTAGTGAGATAGCCTTTTTCTCGAGAAATATTTGATATAAATCCCTAAACATAACCACTGAGATTCATAAAGATAAAAACTAACCAATATGAAGAACAGATAGACCAAAATACCCCACAAATGGATAGAAACTTTCCTGGATCTTACACAGCTAATCATAATTAAAGAATAAAAAGAAAGTCGAGAAAGGAGGAGGAGTTGCCCCATTTAGGAATTGCGTTGTGTAGACGTCAAATTATTATTATTAGTTTTTTTTTTTTGTCCGAAGGCACAACTTGCAATCCATTGTAAGTTTTCTAACTTTTTTAAAATTTTATTGTGCATTCAGTTTGAAAGAGTTAGATTTTGGTTTCGCTTTTGGTTTAAGCAAATTTTATTGTGAAAATCATGTGGTGTTTTGGGTACGAGCTTCTGCACTTAAAATGTTCAATAAAATGGTTGAAAGAAATTTCGTAAGCACTAATTCTTTGGCCCCTGATAAATTGTATGCTTGTAAGAATATTCTCAGATAGCGATGGCAGCAATTGAGGGAGTGGTTATGCAAGACCAGTCCCAGCAGCAGCAGCAGCAGCAGATGCAAGCACAGCCTGTTGTTGTCGAGAGGCTGAACCAGGCGGTGGTGCAGCAACTGAATCTCGAGTCCGTCAAGACTCGAGCCATCAGTCTATTTAAAGCCATCTCTCGCATTCTTGAAGACTTCGATGCCTATGGCCGCACCAACACCACCCCTAAATGGTACTGTGATTATTTCCATTTAAAAATATCTCTCTCTGTTTTTGTTGTGCTTTGTTAAATGGTTTATTAGTAAATGTAAAACTTAGCTTTAATGGACAAGAAAGTGGGGGTAGTTGGAGGTTAAATGTTGTGTGTGATTTAGGAGTGCTTTTAGAAGTAACCTTTTTTGTGTTCCACGGTGGTTGCTAGATACCAACTTTGTTCTTTGATACAAAAGTTTGCCGTTACAAATGGTGGGGGTATCCTAAATAATTGGATGGGTCATGCATGATGCATCATAAAAAGAGAAAAAAGTCCAGTGAAATTTGAAATGAAAAATAATGGAAGTGGAAATTATATATTTAATTATTTAAATGTGGTTATTTTGTTGCCAGTCCTCCATAATTTTTGAGTGTCTTTCAGGCAAGATATTTTGGGGCAATATTCTATGGTGAACCTCGAGCTTTTCAACATTGTGGACGAGATAAAAAAAGTCTCCAAGGCTTTTGTAGTCCATCCAAAGAATGTTAATGCAGAGAATGCTACAAGTATGAACATCATCTCATTTCAGTAGGGCACTCACTGAACAGCTTTGAAAATGATAGAATTTGCTTGCATACGCCAATTAAGATTTTGTTTGTTCTTAGTGTACATGTATTGACATCTGCCTGCCTCTGAAGTTTTTTTGTTGGAAGCTTCTCAAAAGTTTGAGATGTCAAAGATGTCAATTATTTGCATACGACTTTCGTTCTCATTCAAAATTCATGTATCATATATTAATGTGCGTTTATGAATTGACGTGTGCATGCTAATATCTTCTATGTATGTGCATGTAATTTCATGAATAATCCTCTTTTTCATTTGTGCTCTTTTTGTAGCCACATATATTTGGAATGTGTGTGAATAGGTGTGAGCAATACTTATGTGCTACTGTGAAATAATGAAAACTGAGAAGTTGACTAATTGTACTTGTGAGCAACACTAAGTGTGCCCCTGCTAGATAATAAGTAGAGGTTTTACATATTTGATATTTAATATGAAATAACAGTTCCTTTTACACTTGCAATCTATACTTTGGTCAAGTGCTTTTAAGGTGGCTTGGGGCTGACAGCATAACTCTTAGGCTTTGGCAGAAGCTGCCTTTCTAATTAGGTCAATATCCTGCATCTCTTCTCCTCCCTTTCTGGTTACTATGAACCAGATGTAGAAAAGATAAACCCAAAAATGCAACACAGATTGAAATACGAAAACCAACTTTAGAAGGGTTTGTTGTTCATTGACTGCGTACTTCTTCATGCCTTTTTGTTTTCTTTTTCCTAGTAGAGATTCTTCTCTGTAGAGTTTTTGCAGCCTTTTTGCCTTTAGGACTTGTTGCTCTTGTTTCAGTGGCCTTTTAGTCCTTCCTCTCTGTAGATTTCTGTTAATAATATTTTTTAGGCAAAAAAATAAAAGAAAAAGAATACGAAGACTAACACTAGAATAATTTTCTTAAGAATTTTCTGCTAAGTTGATAATTTCGATCAAGGAAGTGAAATTATCACAGTAAACTAATGAGAGGCTTATTGTTAACAGTATTACCTGTTATGTTGTCCTCAAAGCTATTGCCAGAGATGGAAATAGATGACAACTCCAAAAGAGAGCAGTTGCTACTTGGGATGCAAAATCTGCCAATACCCTCTCAGATTGAGAAGTTGAAGGTAACCTAGAATTCTTTTAACAACTATTTGTTGTTTTTCTTGTGAACTCATTGCATTTTGCCTGAAGCTTTTCTAGTTTTACAGTCTAGAATTGACATGATTGGAGCGGCTTGTGAAAGTGCTGAAAAAGTATTAGCTGACACCCGTAAAGCCTATTGTTTTGGTACTCGTCAGGGGCCACAAATCCTTCCGACTTTGGATAAGGGTCAGGCTTTGAAGATTCAAGAACAAGAGAACTTACTGCGGACTGCTGTAAATAATGGTGAAGGTGATACTCTTTACAGCTCTGTATTCTTAGCCCTGGCATACACTGTTTCCGCTCTTAGCCCTGCATGTTCTTGTAATCAATATTATTTGGGTAATTTGCATTGAAAACTTAGATTTTTCTGCATAAACAGATATACTTTACTGTTTCTGCTTCAGTCCAAGTCCATATTCCGTCATGTTTAATAAATTTTGTTTGTCTTAGGAAATGGAAGCTTACATCTTCAAATCATCTCTTAAAGTAGTAATAGCTGCTGTAGTGCGGATTTTTGATGAAATTGGAAACTTGGAAGTTTAGAATTAGAAAGAAACCTCACAGTTAAAGAAGAAATGACCAAAAAATACAAGTTGCTCTACTACCATGCAATATATAAGTTCTATTTTTTATGTTGGTTAGCAGCCCTGAAGAACTCCCATTGAAGCCCTTCAGCTGCAAGCACATTAAAGTGATAGAATTAGTTATTTAGTGCTGAAAGGATGAAAACTGAAAATGGAGATGTGGTCTCGGTTTGTTTTACGCATTATTATTAATTCAGTTTTCTTTTATCATATAATCGTATGGCCATCTGGTTGAAGATCATCTAAGTTTATCACTGGTCTGTTTGTCTGAATCGAATCGGTTAAAGTTTAAAAAATGTAGTCAGTTCATTTGTGCACTCATTGATGAGGGCCAGCTTCATTGAATTTTATTGACAGCTCACTTAATATCGCATTTCTCAAAGCCAGTAACAGTAATTCTTAAGCTGGGCACTGAGAGCTTGCATTTCATACTTGGTACTTCGTATGGTTGCAAATCAATTATTTATATAAATTGCAGGTCTAAGAATTCCTGGAGACCAAAGGCAGCTCACGTCTGCACTTCCAATGCATCTTGTTGATTTGCTTACTGTAGGAGATGGACTACATATTCTTCCGGATGCATCTGGTAATACTCAAACAATTATTCCTTTTAACACAATACCAGATTGTATTCCTATTCTACTGATGCATTTTGCAAACCTCTGTCTATCTTACAGGTATGTACATGAAGAGCACTCCACCTTTATCATCAAACAACATTGCTAACCAGGGGAATATATTACAGGTTAAAACATTGGCTTTTTTTTTTCTTGAAGATTCATCTTCTTGGTTTTTTTTGTTTTGTGTGTGAGAGGAATTTGTGTTTAAGGTCATTTTGTTTGTAATTGATGCATTCAGTTCCTTTTTCATCAGTAAATAATAGTTTCTCTGAGAGTTTTTACTTATTATTGTCTCACTTTCTTTTCCATACAAGTTGCAGGGAAACAACTTGAATGATATACCTTCTGATGTCCACTTTCTTTTCAAACGAGAGTATAGGATATTTATTTTTAACAGTCTTCATTTCCTACTCCTCTACTGACTATATTTATATCTTAATTCATTCATCATCGAGGATTTCTTTGTAATGTCCACTTTCTTAATGCTTTATGATTTTACCTCCTCATGCATGATAGATGCAATCTTTGTCTTGTCTAAAATGAATATTTTTCATCATCTTTTGGTGATTATTGATGAATCTCTTGCTAGAACTTTTATATTATCACACTTGAATAATTAAAAGAGTATTTTCATATATTCGATGAAATTTAGCTTTCTTTTTCGGACCAAATTTTGTGGTACTATTTAGATGATTTTACTTTCAACATGTAACGTTTTTAGGGGGCCTCTTTTTTTTTTCCCCCCCAAACTGAGTCCTCGTTGTATCTTAATATTGAATTTTTATGCCTGGATGTGATTTTGTGGCTGTACAAAATCAGCCTGATATTTTTTTTTCTAATTTAGTTTTTTCAATTTGTCCAAAAACACTGTCGTTGCTTTATCTCCTCTCTTGATGCATGAGATCCTTAGGATTTCCTTCAAGTTATGTCTCTTATTTACAGTTTGAGTATTTGTGGTTGCATAAGTCTATATCTTCTTACCTGAAAATTTGCGAGCAGGCTTCTGGAGCACAACTTATTGGAAGATCTGCTGCATCACCTTCTGGTGCTACCAGTGCTACTTCATTTGATAACACAACTGCATCTCCGCTGCCATATGCCAACTCACCTAGGTCTGGAACAAACATGATGAATACACCATCTCCGCAGCAACAAACCCATCAACAACAGCAGCAGCAGCAGCAGCAGCAGCAGCAAAGACCAAAAATAATGCAATTACCTCAGCATCAACAGCAACATCTTGCTCAGCAGCAGTTCAGACAATCTCAGATGCAAGGACTGGGACAGGTTGGTCTGCTGATATTTTCAGTTTTAATAGTCCTTGGAGTTACTATTTAGCCATTGCATTTTTTCTTAACTGGCACAAAGGATCCATTCACTTTTGCTTTGTGCTTCTTGATGTTTTGAATTTGTCTGTTAAAGAATGCTGAATGAATTTCAAATAATATGAAAAGACTAACTTTTGCAATAAACTGGAAAAGTTGTTGAAATTTAAATGCTTGGTTGGTGCATTGATGATTTCTTAAGCCTGCTTTGTTCCTATCTCTGTCTCTATCTGTGTTTGTTTTGCATCTCTATAATAATTCTAGCTTTTGAGCTAAAGGTCAAATTGGTTGTGTTTGGAATCAAATTAAAGCGTTGGAGTTGCCAAGGTTCTTATAGACTTGATGGAGGTGACACTAGCATTATCTACTTCCTGCTGCAAACTATAAATGAGCAGGACATAGAGGAGTGAACTAGTTTGAAGCAGCTGATAACTAAATTAAACACAGATCTAGATGGTATTGCCTCCTTGAGTGTTTCGGGTCACACATTGTGGCCCAACTTTGAAACTGTCTATACCGACAATTAGAACTAGATTACCCAACGCCTATATGAAAGTTTTGCTAAAACATTATTTTGTTGAGTGATATAAACTGGTAGCTTAGTTCTTTTGTTATATGCTGAATTAGTCTATGTTTAGTGATCTTGATATTGTACATTGAACTTCTATGTTCTTGTCCAGAATCAGATGCCACAGCTACATGATTTGCAAGGCCAGGCACAACAGAAGTTTCAACAGGTAACATAATATTTATCTCTTTTGTTTTGTGTTTTCTCCTCTCTTCATTTGAAGACTTCCTGCCAGTTATGTTTTTAAATATTGGAAATGCAGCATATATGAAAATGAGAGCATAAATATTTATTTTGATCATGATAAATGTTAAAATTAATTTTCTATTCTCTAAAATTCAACTTATTTTAACCAATCCATAAAAATGTGAAGCTTATGCCACTGGTATATATTGTGGGTATCTCTTATTTGGGTATTAATTTGAGATGCTTAACTCATAAATTACATGTACTTGTGCATTATTAAGCAGTTATGCTTACATCTTCCGTGCTTCACCAGTTACATGGGCAACATCAGATGCAATTTTCTCAGGCGATGGGACACCAGCAATTTCAAGGTAGGCAACTAGCATCTGGGCATGTTCAGCATGGCATTGGTCAAAGCCAACTTGGCCAAGGAAATCAGTTGAATCGTCATTTAAGCCAGTTTTCTGGTGCTCCTAATAATGCATTGTTTAGCGCTGCTCAGGGGACACCTAACTCCCAGATGGTAAGATTTGTAGTTCGTATTTGTTTTACTTATTTTTTTTCTTTGCTGTACAACATGAATCATTAGGTTCTTGATATTCAATTATGGAGTTGGATCAACCCATTTACTTCCACAGGAAAAATCATGTGGATTCTTTTCTTGTGCGATCCATTTATAATTTTTTGTTCCATTATGGTTTTATGTACATTATCACTTTGCTCTTTTTCCTAGTTTTGACAAGACATATTTCAAGTCATTTGATTATCTGATATATCCTAGATTAATTTCTGTTTTGACTTCTAAATATTTTGCAGTGCATTTGCTGTTTAGGTGCTGTGTAGTTTATCAGTTTTGTGATTACTGAATATTCCACATCCACACAGATCTAGTTGGGTTTTGGAATTTGTATGATATTTGGAAGTTATATGGCATGATGTTCTTACTTCTGTCTTGGCCATCTGTGCTTATGTTCATTTGGCTTTTGGCACCTTGCTTTTTCCTGTCATAAAGGCTTTTTGCTGAAAAGTTTTTCTCTATGGTTCTAACATAGTGTGCAGCTATTTGTTCTGTTTCTATATGCAAGTTGGTGGTTAATGTATATGATAGTTGATGCAACATAACTGCATATTCTTGCTAATTTGGGTGAATCGAATTCATAATAGAGTATCCTAATATTCGAAATAACATGTGTTAGTTGTTATTGCAGATTTTATTCTGATCTATTTGTGTATAAGTGCTCACCATTGACCTGTAATCTTTGACATCATTATAGATATTGAAGTGTGTTATGTGCAACTGCTGGAGTTCAGATTACCCAAGAAATGAATATTTTTGATTACTGCTTTTGCAAATAATTCGTAATTTCCATTTATTTACTTGTTGAGTTGTCTAGGTTCATTCAAAATTTGTATCTACCCATTATCAATATTTGTTCTTATATTGTTTCTTTTGATCATTTGTTGGAGTTTATATGTTCCTTTAATTTTGGTTAAATTCTATTTTCTCTCTATACTCATTGCTCTAATATCATGTGTTCTTTTAGATTCCCAATATGTCAGCCACAATGTCATCCCAATCTCTTCTTCCACGGATGCAGGTGAATTATGGCCACACTTTTTTTTTCTAATTTTTAGTTTTTTCCTTGACCCTATTCTTTTGTTCTTATTTCCTTGTTTTTTTGGTGCCACTGGATGAAATTTCTCTCTATTTATATATTTTTCATGCATGTGATGCGCGGGGTGGGGTGTGGAAGCTGTATGCTAGTGCAGTAGCCTATGGATATATTAAGAAGAAAGACGTGTGAAAATTATAGTTGTGTGTTATCACCTGCTCGCTGAGCTCCTTTGGCTTCTATCTATTACTCACAAAGGGATGCTGCTATAGTATGATCGCAAGATTCTTTGCATTGAGTCCTACGTTGGGAATTTGAGTTTTTATGTAGTAAATTGAGGGAATGTTTACCCTGAGGATTACCCATATGTGAGCAGCCCCCGATAGTAGTGAAACTGAGCTGGTTTGATTAGTAGAAAAGGTTTAGCGAACTGATTATGGTTTATTCCTCATTGAACGCTGGGTACAAAAATAAACTTATGATGATTGTTATGTAGGACAAATCTGTTGCTGATTGTGGCTGTGGTTGTGACATTATGGAGCCATTTTATCCCTATTCTTGAACCTTGACATCCAAAAGAGAGAATTTTTTACAGAAGTTATTTTCAAAATGCTATGCTATTAGTCTTTATTTATCACGTTGTCATTTTGGGTCTTGGAGTTTGAATAAGGTGGTAGTGGGAAAGATGTCATATGGATGATACATGAGGATCCTGTTAAGCAAACATGGCTTGGGAAATATCTTTCTATCTATTTTATATTAGGATATTCAGGGTCATGTATCTATTTGCAGGCACTAATTGGTTCTATTGGCAAAATCTCTTGGGGGTGGTACAAGAGTTTTGGGTTTCGAATCCCGCTCGCCCCAGGGTTACATTCGATTATTAATAGTTGGAAAGTTAAAATAGGACAAAAAAAAAATTCAGAAAGGGGGCTCATGCATCTATGCGTCTATTATGTAGTTATATATGCATGAAGGTTCATTATCTCTTGCCACCTGCCTCCCAAAATCTTAATAGAATTTCCTTCTTAATTAATAAGATTTGCAAACCGTACCCACTCCACCCCCCACTCAGAAAAGAAATGTACAAGTAGTTCAGTAATCTTTTCATTACATTTATTTGTTTGTTCTTTCTGATTTAATATCAAGTCTTCGTGATGCAAGTATAGCTGGCTCCTCCACTTTTCATAGGTAGCTGAGATTCTTAAAATCAAGAAATCATTGATATTTATTGTCTCTGTGCAAAAATCTTGTTGCAGTTCGGATTGGCTGGTAGCAATACCCAGAGGAATCATCCTTCCCAAATGTTGACTGACCAAAGTATGACGTGTGTCACTAAATTTCTGTGTTTCTTTTAATCATTCATTATTTTCTTGTATAATGGGACTTATAAGGCTAAATTTAGGTTGGGTCTTTTGCTTGCAGTATTTAATATGGGACAGTCTACTACTGGTAACATGATGCCTATGCAGCAGCAGCAACAGCAACTACAACAGCAGCATGTTTCGCAAGGTGCATTTGGAAATATGGCTCCTAACGCTCAGAATCTGCAGTCTAATATGCTTCAGAATGCGCAACAAAATCACCCCAATTTTGGGCAACAGAGACAACAAAATCAGCAGTAATTATCAAGCTGTGAGTTTCTTTACAGAATCTTTGCCTGTCATAAAGGACAATGAAAGTTGGGGAAATATGGACTACGGGATGTAATATAGGGTTGTAATTGTAAGTCTCATATCCTTGTCTTGAATCTTAGCTTAGCCCTATCAAATGGAACAGCAATTTGTTACCATTTCTGGTAAAAGCAAATATATAACCTAAATTTTGGTTGGATTGGTTGTTTGGGGCAGCTATTCAAGAGGCTTTCATTTGTTATTTTACTTTGATTTTTCAATTGTGGAGCCTGTTATTTTGTGTATCTTTTGATGTCTACTATCACATTCAATTTCATCTTCCCGTAAACTTTGGAGTTCAAAGAGTGGCATATTGATTACTGATTCCATATACTCTCCCTTATTTTTGTTTCTCTGTATTTTTATGTTAATTTTGTTTGGATCCCTATAATTGTTGTATATTTTTACAGCATTTTATTGAATTAAATGCATGTATTGCATGATATTATTGGATGGTTGTATTTCTTCACTTCTACTCTAGCTTTTACCTATGATCTTGAAGGCATTTTTGATAAATTTAGGTTAATTTCTTCAATACTGGATAATTGACTGGCCAAGCATGCTAACATAAACTAAAATACCTTTTAATTCAGCATTAAAGATTTGAAGTGTTATGAGGAAAAGACATTGGAAATAATTCAAGAATGGTGTTACAATGTATATTTCAATACTTTTGTGCCCTGGTGTGAACAAATGTGCCACGGATTCATCGTCATAATCGAAGGATTCTGATGGGTCGTAAATGATGGAGAAGCTGAGTCACTCCGAAAAGGAAAAAGGGAAAAAATTTCTAGTGGTAGCTCAGTCCTGCTTTCGCGGTTGATCAAATATTTGAGGACACCAAGAAAGGCAGCAGCAGCATCTTCGAAAAATCCAGTCTACCCTGTGTTTTCATGGACCAAAAATGAATAATAAAGAGTAACAATTACTATTACTATTAGAAGCCAAAAACAGAACACTTGCAGGACTGTCTATTGACATTTTCCTGGCCAGATAGAAAATTAGAAAAAAAAAAAGAGTTTACTTATTGATTTTTATTGATCATTATTAATACTAAATCAAGAATTCATTGAAATTTTGTTAGGATTAGATCTATTATAATGCAGTATGAATATTTTCGCTGATTATTTTGATTTTTTTTTTCGAGCAATTTTTTACCCACCCATAAAGAGAAGGAATAGATAGTTTTAGATTTCTATGGCTATGGCTTTGACTGGTTGTTGGAAATCTTCAAGAGCAAGAAAAACCCACCAGTCAAATTGTCACTGGAAAGCCATATTGAGGGAAAAAAGAAAAAAAAAAAAGAAGAAGCAATTCTGAGATTTCCCCAAGATACCAATTTCACACAAACAAGCAAAATAAAGCTTGTTTTCAGAATTAAGAAAGAGACCAGCCATTGAATTGTAAGTTAACAAACTTTATGCAAAATAAAATGAATTCAAATTCCTAATTTTATTGATGTGTTGTTAAGAAGGACTCACAATTCTTTAAGGCATGAGGTTTTATCTTCAACTTCATCATCGGGGACTTTTCTATCCAATGAAAATGCTGATGGCACTTTGGCAGGAGTAGACAACGTGTCAAGCAAGAGGGGGAGGTTGTCGGCCGATGCGTGGCTGGATGGAGGCGGCGAGAAGGGGGGAGAAGGCGTCGAAGATGACGAAAACGAGTACTTCCGGTTGCCGGGACCTACACTTATAGGGAGAGGTGATGGTGGTGTTGGTGGAGAGGATGATGCTGAAACATTTCCATCTTTCAATTCTTCTTCTTGTTCCATCAGAAAAATGTACAAAATCTCTCACTTTCTTTTCTGATGTACTTGGATTTTGGTAGTTGAATTTGGCATTTGGAGAGTTTGTTTTGCAAATCTACTTTCCCGGGAATTTTTTGGACTTGAATCATAGGTATAACCTAACGGTCTCAAGCCAACCTAACAGCTTGCATGCCCATGTCTCTCCTCATCTTTCAAAGTTTTACCAAATTCCCGTATGCGAATTCTTAGTTATGGTATTGGGCTTAAAATTAGTGTAACTAAAACTCCTTTTAAGTATGGCTGTAATAGTTTTGGGCAATAGTTTACAATATATTTGAAAATGGAAAGAATTATTATAGAAAGTACTTGAAATCAATTTTTGAAAAAAAGTATTTTTATAATTTTTTTTTAATAAAAGTAAAATATTAATATAATTAACAATTTTTTTTTTCTTATTTTCATCTCAAATGAAGACTAGAATAATATTGATGAGGAAAAAAAAAATAAAAAAAAATAAATAAAATATGTATTTAAAAAGTTAAGATGTTAAAAAAACTTTAACATGCATGTTAACAAAATGTAAAAGATTTTCCCATAGTGCAAATTTAACCATTCATCACTTAGTTTTAGTATGTTTTCTCTTTACAGCTCATACTATTTGCATTATGAAATTAGGAATAACATTTAGTGGATTTTGTGGGTGTGTGTATATAAGTGCTTCTATTCTATTCTATTCTATTCTATTCTATTTCTGATTCAGGTTAGATTTTAAAACAACCCTATATTTTTCTTTCAAAAACAACAATAAACATAAAATAGAATATACATAAAAATTAATCAAATGTTTAAGATGTTGGAGCAAATTAATTAAAATTTAATAACAATTAGAAATAGAGTGCTCTTACCATAATTTCCTATAATTCTTATTAAATCTTTTTCTCTAAATGTATTTATTAAAAAATAATATCACACTTTTTTAATAAATAAAATTATTCTCTTTCTTCTCATAAAAAAAGTAAATAAATTTTAAAAAAAATTATCCTAAATTTTAAAAAAGTGTAAAATTTTTTTTGTTTTAAAAAACACCATAACAACGGTAAAATAAAATACTTTTTCACACTTTTAAATTTTTTTTTAAAAAAATTGACAGCAGAATTTGTAGTGTTTCATATTTTTTAAATTGAAAAAAAAATCGTAAAATTTATATTTTTTTATAATTTGCAGTAACTCAAATTTAAAATAATAAAAAGCAAAATTTAGTTGGTTAAATGTATTGGAGGGCACTGCCAGGTAAGTCACAGCCAGATTGGTGGTATCTCCTGTCAACGTATGGATACAAGGGATTGAGCCGTTTGCTTTGTCTCCAGTGTATTTTGCAAGGCCAAATATCAGAATTAGAAGAAAATTTGTAATCAAACCCCTATATTAATATTTTATTGCATCAAAATCCATTTTTAAGAAAACAATAACAGACACTTTCTTAAATGTTGAAGAAAAAATAAATAAACACTCAACACATACTCTTTAATATTTTAAAAAATTTAACCCCTATATTAAAAAAATGATATTAAACCAATGAAAAGTTTTTTTTGTTTGAGTGATTGGTTGTTAAAAAATTTTGAAAAAAAAAAAATTCTCAAATGATCAAAATCTCTATAATTTAAATTTTAATAGGTAATTAATGAACAATATTAATAATTTTATAAGTGATAAGTGTAATAAAAATATTCTCACTGGTTAATTGTTATAGATTTTTTACCGAATCCTTCACCACAAGCAGACTAACCAAAGGATTTTAAACAGCATTGCGAGTAGAAAAATTTGATTTTGAAAGATTATACTTGATTTATTTTTTTTAACTAGTTGATTTTATGTAAAAACTCATTAGATTGAACAAATGTTTTATGATTTTGATTTGCAATATTTATCTTTCATAAAATTTATTCGAGAAGCATGTATTTGATTTAGTGAATGATGCAATTATTTTATCTTAATCATTATTGATTTCATTATGATTTTAAGTTAATTTGTATGGATTTGTTTTGAACTCGAATATGATGATTGTGCTTTGATCGGGTACTCTTTACACTTGTGTATTTTAAAAAATTATGGTTATAAATTTTGGCCTACATTTATGTTTTGATTGGGTACTCTTTATACTTGTGTATTTTAAAAAATTATGGTTATAAATTTTGGCCTACATTTCTGTTTTCAATTTCATTTAGTCGGGGGGAGAAATAGGGAGCTAAGGGAGATCTAATATTTGACACCCGATACATATATATCTATACATGTATTTTTGGTACATATAATTTTCTAAAAGTAATTTATGATTTTACAAAAAATATGCAGTTGTTACAATGAAATGTTATAATATTCTAAAATACTCATTAATTGTTTTACAAAATCATAGTTTTATGCCTTTATATTTGAGAATGAATTTACTAATTAAATAACTTTTTCAGTTTTAGTATTTACTCATTGAGTTTTTCCAAAAACTCATTCCTTAACCATACCTTTCAGTTTTGCAAGATCCAATAATTAGGTTAGCACTCGTCAGGACTTTGGATGGAGTATTGTGACACTATAATACATTTGTAGTCACGTAATGGTATTCATTTTTGCATGGGTCTGTTTGGTTTGTGTATATGAGATCTAATACCTAATGATGTGTATGATTGTATATTATGAAGTACATGATCACTGTAGTCCACCACGGTATAAAGTTACTACCTTAGATATCACAATCTAGAAAGTCAAAATTGTAATCGGTATGGAAGTGAGGATATCTCACCTTCATAAGTCTTAAGCAAACTTGTATGCAGACTTGAACACACACACACACATCTATTAAACTTAGATAAATATAAATCATATTAACAAAACTCACATGTATATACTATGGCTTTTATAAAAGGTAAAAAGTTGTGAAGTAAGTAAATAGTAGTAAGAGAATCTAGGGCCGTAGCTTTATGTTGTGGCGTGCTACAATACCAATATACATGTATAGTGGACAGAGACTTTAGAGCCGTAATTCTAGATTACATCATGTTACAGTGATCCTATACTCCATAATATACAATTATACACATTATATAGTGTTAGGCCTCATATACAAACACCAAATTGACCCATGCAAAAAAATGAAGATCATTACGTGACTGCAAGTGTATCGTAGCATCTTAATACTTATAATATTTCGTAAAATTAAGATTTCATAAAACAGTTAAAAGGTTCTTCAAAATATCATAATATTTCATTGTAACAACTATATGCTTTTCGTAAAATTATAAATTACTTTTAGAAAATTAGATGTACAAGAAATACATATACACAAATACAAGTATTGGGTGTTAGATATCAGATCTTGCTTTATCTCCTACTTCTCACTCTGTACCAATACTTTCACGTACACATATATTAGAACGTTCAATCAAAGCAGGTATGCTTGCCTCATTATGGCTCCTAGCTACATGGAAATGAAAACGAAAATTTAGGCCAAAATTTATAACCATAACTTTTAAAAATACATTAGCATAAAAAGTGCTCGACTAAATCACAATCATCATATTCGGATTCAAAATAAATTCATATAAATAAATTTCAAATCATAACAAAATCAACAATAGTTAAGATAAAATAATTGCATTATTCATTAAATCAAATACATGTTTCTCATATAAATTTTATCAAGAATACATGTTACAAATCAGAATCATGAAACATTCGTTCAACCTAATGAGTTTTCACATAAAATTAACTTGTAAAAAAAAATTATATCAAGTATAATAATTTAACATTAAATTTATTTACTTATAACATTGTTTGAAGTCCCTTAGCTAGTCTGTTTGAGGTGGAGAATCCTACAGAAAATTTATAATAATTAAAACATGACAATTTTGTCAAAACAATGAATGAGTTTACAATATTTCTATCTTAGTCTTATATATGATATTTATGCGTATGATATACTGTTAGAAAGATAAACATGTCTCGTTTCCTACAAAATAATTTATAATTTTGATATTTCTAACTAAAATTATAATGCATTATTTATCTGCTATTCAGCTTGCATGCTCTTGTAGAATAGCTTAAATTCAAAATTTTTTTGGGAATTCCTCCTATGAAATCTTATGCTAATTTTTGGATATGCTATTTTTTAGTGTCTCTAACTTACATAAAATTTTACAATACCTCAATTGAAGTTCTAAAACTCAAAATATGACAAAAAAAGTGCACATTGTTCACTAAACTCTTAAATTTTGGCTTTCATATGATTCAATAATTTTAAAAATTTTCAATGCTTCAATATCCCTTTAATGACTCACAATATTTCATAAACAAGTATTACAATCCATCATTAAACCCCAAATTCAATTGAAGTCATAAAATCTACAAAATCTATTTTTAGAATTTAATCAAAATAAAAAATTAATAAAGGAATCAAAAAGGAAATCAAACCTTAAGCCTCTTAAAGCTTAAATCTTGTAAGATTAATAAGTAATTAAGCCTTGATTGAAAAGTTTTTGAGTGACAAATTCATAACCTAGGATTACGAGAGAGAAGAGAATAAAGAAGATGAGAAATAGTGAAACTTTATATAGTTTTTGAAATGGACTTGGCCTAACGTAATAGGTTTGCTGTTTTTACCCATTTTGATAAAGTTTTATTCATAATTTAGAGAAGTGTTCAACATAGAAAATGTAACTCTTTTTATTAGCTTTCTAACACATAAAAAATCACCTTAATTCAATATTTGTAGTTCAAGTTATAGTCAAAACATCGAAGTATATTTAGGAACCTCAAAATTATGTACTTAAGTTATAATTTCTCTAACTACCTTAAGTCATTTTAAACTAATTTCGTAGGACCATAACATACCTAAATCAACTTAAACTTAGTTAGATAAAAGAATAAAGAGAAGAAGTATGGACATCATAGCCAAACATATAGAATACAGATCTATTTAGTAAATGTCATAATAATGGAGTTGTAGGATATTAAACTAGACTCTTTGACCATTGTTTACTTCATAATTTTTTACCCTTTATTAAAGCTATAGTATATATATGTAAGTTTTGTCTATATAATTTGTATTTATCTGAGTTTAATATCTATGTGTTCAGGTTTGCATATAGATTTGTCTGAGACTTATAAAGGTGGGATGTCCTCACTTCAATGTCGGTTACGATTTTGACTTTTTGAAATATGACAAGTATTTAATTTCATATCATTAAAAATATTTAAAAATTCATCCTCTACTCACAGTTTGTGGAAAGCCAGTACTCTTAAATATAGTCCCCTTGTTGTGTAGGATTTCTCATTATTGTATCTCCATCTAGATAAAATTTTATCTACACGCAATGTATTTATATACTATGTTTATTTGTAAATATGTAATTTTGATGCAATACATACAATGCATATGCTCTTAGTTGATATTTATTGAGATATCTAGTCAAAATTTTATTTAACAGGTTGAAATTATATCACATTAATATCACAACATGCTTAGCATCATTATATCAATCTATAGAACATATCTAATTGAAATTCACACTATTTCTACAAAGTCGATATGTATCGATTCTCATCTAAATAAATTACTTCATACTTATCATTATATCAATTGCAACACAAATTTTTCATACTCAAAATATACTCAAATATAATACTAAAGTTTCACTAAAACAAAAAAATTCCTGTGGAATAATTTATACCAATATAATACTTTAATTTTTCTCTAATTATTTTTAAATATATAATATTTAACCTAAGGAAAATATTATTATTAAATATATCAAGTTAAACTCATAAATCAATATTTTCTACACCGAAATCCTTCTCCAATTTTTCTTTAAAATTTTTAATCATTTTAGTATTCCAACAATATTTCACCGACATCACCCTTTATCCTCCCATTTTATTTACCACATTATATGAATAAAATTTTCGATATAAACATATAATCGTCTACATATCTTTAACATAACTTAAATTCCATAACTTAAATTTCAATATAATTATCAATTCAAAATTCTTCCACCATATAGTAAAACAACACACACACACACACACACACACACACACACACACACACACCTACCAATTCGGCTACCAAAGTTTCTTTAACTCAACAATTATTTCAATGTTTTTTACACATAGATATCACTAAATTTATTCCTTTCTACAATCAAATATAAATTTATATCTATTTAAACATCAAAATATATTTTTATTCACATTTTATCAATTTATTCTTTAACATTTATTCACATAAACATTAAATTTTTCATAAAAATCAAACCAAAAGCATATGCCTACATATACTAAAATTTTGATTTCCTAAGATTCAAGATCAACAATTTACAACATACTTCCTATTGATTTTCAACATAATTCTAAGTATGAATAATAATCAAGACGCTTATCACAAGCTTCCCAAATTTAAGATTTTCTCTTTGAATTTTCTTTCTTTAGATTTCTCCTTCAATAAACCCCAGGTAAAAAATCAAGAAAACTTTTAGTGTAAGACTTATTTGGCTTGATTTTTTTAACTAAACAACTTTTTCATAACTTATTTAAAACTAGAATTTGGCTGTTCAAGGATGAAGGTGGCTGCAAGCACGGGAGATGAGGAGAAAAATGGGGGAAGTGTGAAACTTTATAGAATTTGATGACTTGGGTTTGGGTCTAAACTTAAATAAATTAGACTAAGGTTTTATTTAGCCCATCTAAATGCTATCTTTGTCCAAAAGTAAAATCTCAGAATTAGGCTTGACAAAAATTTGCATTTTCATTTTTACCTTTAAAAATCTATTCACTAATTTACAAAAATAACCTTGTAAAAATCATATTATTACCTTCTTAAAGTTTTAACACTTATAAAATATAAAATATAACCTAAATTTATAAAATTTAACACACACACACATACACACACTATTTATCAAATACTTTGATTCCATATTAATTAAGTATGCATATACTTGATATAATATTTTTATATGCATGAAATACTATAACGTGTCTTAAACACGTATGAAATACATTTAAAAGAGTATCGAGAATTTAATACGGATTCTACAGTTTGACTTTTAAAGGCAATTAATGATCGAAAATTGATACAAATATCAATTTATTCTCTTCTTCTTTATGGTCTAACTCATGGATATTATCACAAATTTGTAAGAGAAGCTTGAATGAAACTCCAACGAATCTTGATATTGAATTAATTTTTTAGCCTATTTTAATAGGCAAATGCAAATAATTAAAATTTTCATTACATATGTGGATTGTAATAATGAATTGCAGTGAAAATATTGATAGTAAATAGTTTACTTCAAAAATATGTAGATCAGATAAAAATATTCTACTAAATTTCTTTTCTAAGATGAAAAAAATTTGTATAAAAAAAGAATAATTTTTTTTATATCAAAACTAATAAAAAAAAATATTTTAAATAAAAATATCCCTAATAGTTAAAAATAATATTTTTGCTCAAAGTTTTGAGCATTATAATGGTGCTTGAAAGAGCACCATTATAATGCTCTAATAGCATCCCTCTAAAGAAAAAAAAATCAATTTATAACAAACATATCATAATCTGGTTATAATTATGAGTATCATTAAACGTATGATAAAAAGTCCTCCCTATTTTATCATAACAAACCCATTTTTAAATATAAGTAGTCAAAATTTTAATGATAATAAAAATTTTAAAAAATAAAGCATCTCCCCAAACAATATATTTTAATTTATAGTAAATATATTCTGGTCAGCTTGGTTCATACAAAAATTGTGGTGTTACAAAATTACAAATTTGCTACTATCTATAAATAATAATAACAAAATTGCCATCGTCTGTTTTGTATATAAACTGATTCTTTCTTTTTAAGGGTGTCTCCTATTCTTAATTCATTATTTTATTGAAATTAAAGACAATTTCATTACAAATTTGAGCTCCATGTTCACCCTATCCAAGTTAATAAGTACTATTCTTTATATCATTGTCCATTTTAATATGTAGCAAAAGAAAGCTTACTTGAAAATGAATGAAAAACAAGATAACTTGCGTGTAAAAAATGAACAAAATTATATCGGAGAGCTAGCACTAAACTTAAGCTTGTTTGGCTAACGGAGGGATTCAGAAATTTGCGAATTGTGGACATTTTTTATTTTCATTTTCATTTTCATTTTTATATTATTTATAAAATATTAGACGATTTTATAAAATTGGTTACTTACAAGTGCTGAGACATAAATTTGATGTTAAATATATTGTTTTTTAAAATTTTAAAATTCAAAAAATTTTAAAGCATTAGACAATTAAAAATTTTGGAATTTATTGCAACATTCTTAACTTTCTAAACTTTCTATTTTAATTTTTTTTTTAATTTAAAACTTGAGTAGTTTCTTGAGTTTAATTAAGCAAATACTTTCTCATTTTAATTTATGAGTCAAACATATACAACGTAAGACATGTATTAAAAATCTTTATAGGCATTTTTTATTATAATAACTAGGAATTAAGGATTGTTTTGGGGCACAAATTCAATATTACAAAAACATATATTTATAATTGTTTTTATATGTAATTGATAGCATATGTTGTTTTTTTTTTTTTTTTTATTATAACAAACTAACTAGAAAAGTAAATTAGGTCAATAATAATAATTTAGAAAAGAATTTGAGGGTAGTAATTGGTTTAACTGGTAAATCTTTTTGAGATGATACACGAGATTCGGGATCAAACTCCACCTACACAAAGTTTTAGTGATTGTAATATATTTTGTATGAGTTAGACATTAGTATCTAGAGATAGTATTTTGTGTTTAATATTTTATTATGTAAATATGAGTTAATAACTTTAATATTATATTTGTTTAAGCCCAACAACATCTATCATACTGATCCAGAGATAATTTTTTTAAAATATTTACTGTGTAAATATACGAAAGAAAATTATTTTGGTTTATAAACGATATCAGAATAAATATATTGTCTAATTTTAATTATAAAAAAATAGACTACTTATTCAATTGACCTTGAAAAAAATTATTAATATGAATAGTAAATTAAAACAATGTCTTAGGAAGGTATGTATTACGAATATTTGAGAGCAAAATTTTTTATTTGCGATATTTTCACGTAAATACGAAGTTCACATCTATATCTTTAAAAATTCATTGATTATTTAGTTCAAATATAAAGAATTTTGCAAATTTTATTTATTTAGCTATAAATACAACACTTTAATGCATGAAGAAGAGGCTGCTTAACATGCTTTGTCCCAACCATTTGAAAAGGTCAATATTTATTTCATAATTTATACAAATTCTCATTATTTTATATACTGCTATTACTAAATTTATAAACTATTGATTAAACCGTAATTGGATACTAGAGGAAATTAAATTATAAAAAATTGTTGCTTTTAATTAGTTGAAATGAAATATCTAGTAACATTATATATTTAATTTGAATCACTCTTGATTTTTAGTAATTGTGATTTAATATCTAATAATAATATAAAATTTGTAAATCATATATCAATGAATAGATAGATGACAGTAATTGGAAATCAAAATAGGAGAGTAAGAGCATCATTTTTTAATAAATAAATAACTCATAAAATTTTAATCAATAATTTATATTTAAATAAGTCATAAAAAAATATTTTTATATGAAAATTTGTGGATGTTTTTAATAAAATCTGGATTCGCTCAAAAATTATCTCTTGAAACATCTCTTAGTGTGCACCTAGTTAACATCTCGAAGTTTACCAATGAGTTATTTTACATACTTATATAAATTTAAGAACTATTAAGCTTACTCATTGACATTGGCTTGAGATTCCTGTAAAGTAGCAATACATTTACCAGTATTCACCTGTAAACTTCCTTTTTTTCTTTATCACTTCCTTTTTTTCCTTATCACTTAGTCATCTAGGAAACTTATTATTTATTTTTGCATTTTCATGCAAATGCAAACCTCACATCATATGGCACTTACTTTGGTTCTATGCAACTGACTATGGGCCATTATCAATAATTAGTTATGTATAACTATGCTAATAGGCATTTCTACCAAATCTCATATCATAAAATTATTTTAATAATTTCTTATACATATTCATCAATATTAATGTAAAATCGTCTTATCACAATTCATTTATCTATAGGTAACGTATATAATTTTGAAATCATATTTTCTTTTAAATTTTCTCTTACTCTAACATTTTCAAATCTTTATTCATAAAGTATTCATAACTCCAAATTTCATAAAATTATCAAATATTTAAATTTATTTTATCAAAAAGTATTGAAAATAAATTCATATTTATGAAGCATTTAAATTTATTTTATATAAAAAAAAACTTTTAAAAACTCAACCATTTACTTATTATTTGTAGAAAGATTAGCACTTTCAAATTTAATTTCTTGTTGAGTAGGATCTCTCCTTACTGTATCACTACTTATATATAAAATTTATTCACACGTAAATTATTAATATATTATATTTATTCTAAGTATGCAATTTTGATGTAATGCATGTGCTCCTAGTTGACATTTATCAAAGTATTTAGTCAAAATTTTTATTTAATACATCGAAACTATATCATGTTTGTATTATAAATACTTAGCATCATTGTGCCAATCCATAGAACACATTTTTCCAAATTCAATCAACAAAAGTTATCTAAAATAATCTGATTTTACCTACACTTACCCTCTAAAATTCTTGCTATTTCTTCAAAGTTAATAAGTACTAATTCTTACCTAAATAAAATACTTCATATTAATCACCATTTCAAACTTTTAACATAAATCTTTTACACCAAAATATACACGATCGCAACACTAAAAATTCACCCAAAATGATAAATTTGCCATAGGATTATTTATATTGGCATGATACATTAACTTCCCTCTGATAATTATTAATCATACAATATTTAACGTAAGAAAAATATCATCACCAAAGCACCAAATCTATAAAATCAATATTTACTACACCAAAATTCATCTCAAATTTTCTCACAAAAAATTAATCATTTTGATATTCCAACAATAATTCACATACATCACCACCACAATTCCACCTTATTTATCATAAAACATAAACTAATTATCATTTGACATAAATTTATATTCATTTACACATTCTTCATATCAACTAAAGATTAATATGATATGAATTTTTCATCATATATAAAGATCACACCAAAGCACACATCCAAATCAATTGGACCACCCTAGGTTTCCTTAAGCTCAACATTAAATTCATATTTCTTACATATTTTTAACATGATGCTAACGTAAAATAAAATTCAAAAAACTTACCAAAATTCCCTAAACACAAGTATGCCTTCTCGAAATTTTTTTTCCATGAATTTCTCCTTAATTGGAATCTAGGTGAATATCAAGAGATCTTTTGGTGTAAGGCTTGTTTTCTTTGATTTTTCTAGGCTAAGAAATCTTTCTACAACTTGTTTAAGCTAAAATTTTGATTGTCAAGAGAGAGTAAATGGCTTCCAAGATGGGAGAGGAAGAGAAAATTGATGGATTTTGTAGATAAATGGAGAAATGTGTAGAATTGTGTAGAGAAATAGAGATTGAGCTTGGGCCTAAACTAAATAAATTAGGTCCATAATATATTTGGCCCATTTAAAACTTATTTTTATCTAAAAGTGAAATCCTAAATAGCCTTAATTTACATTTCTATTTTTACCTTTAATGACTAATTTATTTATCGAATTACAAAATTATCCTTATGAAATCATATTATGATGTTTCTAAGATTTCAACACATATATAACATAAAATATAATTTAAAATTATAAAATTTAATACTTAAGTATATATATAAAAAATGCTACGTATCATACACCTTAATTACATGTAAGCTAAGTATGTATTTATTCAATGTAGTACTCTTGTATGCATAAAATATTATAACATGTCATGAATGTATATGAAATACATCTAAAAGGGTTTCAACGATTTAATATGGGTTCTGCAAAATTGGTTGTAGAAAAAGAACACAAAGATAATGCTCTTGACAAATTAAGATGAGAGCATGGAGAGGCAACGCACCAGACAACACTCAACCTCCAAAGACACGTTAATATTTTAGGAACATCATGTTGGCAGTCGAAATTGCTAATATACACCCAGTGGTCTCTTAACATGGCTTGGAGTGGAAAAAGTTCAAACATTGAATGGGAAGTAGCGAGGGTGCACAGCAAATGGCTAAAAAAATAATATGAGTGAGAATATTTGCGAGATTAGAGTTAGAGAACTCAAGATAGTAGCAAGTGAATTCAGAAAGGTCCAACATGGAATGCACTTATCGGTTCAATGATAAGAAAGATTTAGTTTTGATGATGTGTCATGAGAAGAACAGGTCTCCATGAGGTAGCATGGCGATTCTTTGAATCATTTGAAGTGGTATAAGGTGGCCTTAAGTTTCTTCTTTACCAAGATTATAAATGGTTAAACTATAAGGTGGCATTGAATGGAAGTGCCACTTAGCCTTACAACTAGAAATGTTATTGTACCTTGTTTTCATAAGTAAAGAGAGGCATGAAGCACTAATATCAAGAAGTATGGAGTGAATCTTAGAGCATACAAGCCCATTGAGTAGTATTTTTTTATTTAGAAAAATAAAAAAATTTAAAAGGTTTTTTCTTTCGTAATATTGTGTGTTGTTTTATGTTTTGTGCAAAGAGAATGGTAGAGAGAACCTTTACATTGTGAAAAATTAAGTGTCGTTTGCTAAGGAGTTTAGCACAAGCACAGGGTTGTTGTATCAAAGAAAAATCACTTGTGAAAAATGGCATCAGAGGCCGGTTGAGTTCATTGGTTGAATTCTCTTTTTCTACCTTTCTTTAACACAAAAATGTAGAGACATTGAAGGATAGAGTGCTGCAGTTGGAAAGCATTATGGGTTCCAAGCATAACCATGCAGAACCTTTGGCAGTTCAAGCAAAACTTGATGTTGTCAAAATTGTCCTTTTTTGACAACCGATGAGTGAATTTGTTAAGTTAAAGTGTACATATTCTCCTTTATGATCAATTTTAATTCCATTTGTTTAATATAATTTTTTAATGAATTTAAAAGATTATTGAATTGAATTAGATAGAAAATTTTGAAATTCTCTCAAGTAAATTGAATTGTAGATTTGCAGTTGTTAGAATGTGATTCAATCTTTAGAAAATAATAAAATTTTGTAACTTAATTAAATATATATATATATATATTTAAAAAAACACAATTTAATTAACTTCCTTACTGCACCATCTATTAATTTAATAATTAAATTGTAACCCCAAAACACCAAAGACAGAAAATAATTATTTGACAACAACAATTTAATTTAATTCACAAAACACCAAAACGCAATTTAATTAACCAAATCGAGGTCTAACGTACACAATAGTGAGCATAAATGGGAAGCAGATTCGGACAATGCAAAACTCCCGGGCTACCAACAACTTTCTTACAGCACAAAAGGTGCAAAGATTGAGATTCTAAGTTTAGGGGACATCATGCACAGTGCAGACTGTGAATTCATCGGATATGGTTATGCAAGTTATAGCCATAAGCTCTTTGAGAGTTAGAAAATGGAAAGATAAGGTACGCTTTTCTATTTTACCGCTTGAAGACTGATCTTATTTTGGGATGAAATTTCTTGTGGGTGCTATAGCATATGTGATGTCATAAATGCGGAGTCTATTGATTACGAAAAAGACTCTTAAGCTCGGCCCTTGCAAGTTCTTGAAAAATCACAAGATTGGACCATCACTCCAGTCAGCCATTCAGTTCAACAAGGGCTTGAAGAAAGAAAGGGACCAAAATACGCAACAATTTAGGGCTTATGCCTTACACCAAGTTAGTGGGTTGCGGAATAAGAGCACATAGGCAATGCTCTCGACGAATTGAGATGAGGGCAGAGAGAGGTTACACGTCGGACACTGCTCAACCTCCAAAGACATGGTGGTATCTGAGGAACATAATGTTCTAGCCGAAATTACTAACATACACCTAATGGTCCTTTAACATGGGTTGGAGTGAGAAAGGTGTAAACTGTGAATGGGAAGTAGCTAGGTGCACAGTAGGTGGCTAAAGAAGACAATGCGGATGAGAACAATCATGGACTGAGAGTTAGAAAACTCAAACAATAGCGAGTAAACTCACAAAGGCCTAACATGGGGTCCACTTGTTGATTTGATAAAAAAAAAGATTTAGTCTTGATAATGTGTTCTAAGAAGACCAAGCCTCTATGAGGTGGCACAGTGGTTCCTTAAAATCAAGTGAAGTGGCATGATGTGACCTTAAGTTTCTTCCTTAGCAAGATCAGAAATAGCCTTAGAACTAGGAATGTGATTGTACCTTGTATTTGTAAATAACGAGGGGTGTGAAGCTCTAAGACGAGGAAGTATTGAGTGAATCTTAGAGCACACAAACCCACTTAGTTGTATTCTTTGCTCTAGAGAAACAAAAAGATTGAAGGCGCTTTTCTCCAAAATTTTGCGTGTTGATGTCTAAGGAATTTAAAATAAGTGTAAGATTGCCGCATCAAAGAAAGTTACCTATAACACCTACCCTGTATATAAACTCAATAACAATCATTTGTATAAACTTCATATTGATGTAGCTAAGCCTGTTTTTGAGGGATTAGTAAAATGCTAGGCATCGTAAGAATTTTCAGAGGTTAGGTTATGTCCCCAGCGGTCAAAGAACAGACCACCATTAGAGAAATGCAAGGATATGACTCATTTTGGTGACATGCAAGACGACGGTGTCCTGTAGAATATATAGTTTGCAAAAGAAGCTCATGATTATCTAGCAATGTTCAATGGTTTAGATTTTATCGATTGAGCAAATTCACGTCAATAGTTATTTTAGGGTTCTATTTATTATTTATTTTTAATATTAGATAATATAAGGTGTGAAAAATTTATGTATATTTTATATATCAATTGTTTATTTAATAATATAATAATATATATTTTAAAATTAAGTTAATTAAATTGTGTTCTAAAATAATTATATATATATGTATTAAATTTTGTTACAAAACTTTATTATTTTCTAAAGATTGAATTAGATTCTGGCAATTGCAAATTCACAATTCAATTTGCTTGAGTGAATTTCAAAATTTTCAATCAAATTCAATCCACTAATCTTTCAAATTTATTAAAAAATTATATTAAATTAATAGAATTAAAATTGATCGTAGGGGATGCAGCGGGTGGTTAGAATTATATGTTATTATATATTTTTGTGTTTGTACCAGTAAATTTTCTTTCTTTTTTATGCAGTTACACAAAACAAAACATAATTTTATTATTGAGATATTAGAAAAAATTAAATTTGTTTGATAGATTAATCCTATTTACTATTAGGAAAGTTGGTGATAATCATGACTGATCATGTGCATTTTGATTGAAAGAAGGATAAAATGTTTAATATTGATAAAGGAAGAAAGATTTAGTATAAATTTTAAAAATGATCAAAATTTGAGTGCAACTGTTCCTACCAAAGATGTTCATGATTTTTTTTAATATAGATTTATTTAATTCTTCATTTTTATTTGAGTCTTTTTCTGTTGTGGATTTTGTCTAAGGTGTTAGTAGTGTTTTTAATTTCATCGAACTATTTTGTAATTTAAAATAAGATTTTAATTATGCCCTCTCTTAAAGTTAGAAACAATAATTAAACAAGATATAGGTTATAATAGTTAGAGATAATGAATTAATAGTAACATTAAAAATGATAGATACAAATTTTTATACAATTATGTAGATTAATTTTAAAATATTATATTAATGTCACAAATTTTATGTGATTTTTTATTATTTTTGTAATTACGTATGATTTCTAATTTAATAATTTTTTTATTTTTTATTTAAAAAGAAATACGTAACTTTTTTTTTAATTTCCTTTTACCAGAATCTTGAACAAATTGAATTTTTTAAAAATCTATTCTAAAAAATATCCCTACTTAATTATTTATTTACATCCTTAGCTATATAAAACCTATAATTTTTTAAAAATATATGTACTTTTTACTCCCTCTCCAAATTCATTCATTCATTTTTTTATTTATAATAACATTATTAAGCTTTTGTGTATTTATATAATTTATAATAATTTTAACATCTTGATATGTTTATTTATTAATATTGAGCAATTATTATAATGATAAATGAGATAATTTTAAGGTATTTGGTATTCTAAAGTAGCATGATTATTATTTTTAATATTTTATTATATTTTAATTTAAATTTATTAACGTAGAACTCATATAAAATTTCTCAAAATAATATAATGAATTATATTTTCATTTATGTCATATTTATGATATATTATGCATATAAAAGTATTAAATTGAGTATATGTTTGTCTAGTTGACATTAAATTAAGACATATAATGTTGTAAATATTTTTATGTATTATTTATTTTTGTTTCTTGATTTTACTTTCTAAATGAATTTAGAAAATTTATTTATTTATTTTTTTTAAAATAATGACATAAGTAAAAATATTATAAATTTCAAGGTTATTTTAGAAAAATGCTTCATGAAACCAAAGGCAAAATTGTAATGTTATACTTTATTAATTTAGACAATAAATAAAATATTTTTATATATGTCCAATGGCTATGATTAGTGAATAAAAAATTAAAATTAAGCCTTTTTGTCTTTAAATCTCCACTTGGTTGAATTCTTCACCAATTTTATTTATTCTCCAAGTTTCTTCAAGCTTCCACCAAATTCCATCATCTTCCTCCTTCATTTCTCTCATCTCCCACCATTGATAAAACACTAAAATACTTAAAAAAAATTTTGTAGAAAAATCCTACAGTCATAATCAAACTTAGATCAAGCTATAAATACTTAGAAAACCTTTTATTTTCAATTAGTTTTTTTGGTGAAAAAATTTAAAAAGAATTTAAGAAAGGGGGTTTTAAGTTTAAAAGGATTTAAGTGAGTTTCTTGACCCTTATATATGTTTAGAAGCATGTTAGATAATCAATATGAAGCATGCTAGAAATTTTTAAATTTAGAAACCCTAAAAACAGAAATTCTAGTATGTATATATATAAATGTTTTTAGTTTGAATTTTGATGAATTTAATGCTTATATGAATATATGTTAAAGAGTTATTTGTATTAAAGTGTGTATAGCTTTTATTTTGATGTTTAAATAAATGAAAATTTATATTTGGTTGTAGGAAGAAATAAATGTAGTAATACGCGCGCGCGTGTATTTGGCTTAAATATGAGATTAATTTAATGCTTAAATAATGTGTATTAAAAAATAATTAATGTTAAGAGTATATATGGTCATGTCCAAATATTTAATATGTATAAGATTATGTTTGGTTGTAGTAATAAATAAAATTTTAATGATATGTTATGTATATGACATGTATAGTTTAAAATTTGATAAATGAGTTCATATGATTCATAAGTTATATTAAATAATTTTAATACATTGGAATTGAATGAAATGAATATTTATGGTGTTGGTGTATATATATATTTGTGTGCGCGCGTGTGTAATGCATATGAAGCATATGTTCCTAGTTGATGCTAATCAAAGTATTTACATTAATTTATAAAATTTAAAAATTAACCTATTATCAGTAGTGGAATTAAATTAGCCTCCAAAGAGTTTTTCCAAATTTTCACTTCACAACCTTTATATATTAATTTTTGAATCAACTGTCCTTTTACAGGAGTAATAACTACTAATTCATGTTCTAAAGAAGATAAATTTTTGTTGGCATGCTGTGTAAATGAGGGATTGACAAATGATTTATGCGAACCTGGATCAACTAAAATATAAGCATGCATATTAAATATTATCATTGTACCTATGATAATGTCAGGGTTCGCTTGGGTGTCTTCTGCTATTATGACAAACAATTTGGTTTGAGCCCTTGTTTAAGGCTTATGAACATTTCGTTCTAATATTGTTGAATTACTACCCATTCCATTTTTGTGAGATGCATAACTAACTCTTAGAGTAGTAGTTGTGGTATTTCTTTAGACTGAAGCTCTAATTGGTGGAGGTTGTGGTACTGACTCAAATTCTTGACTATTTGGATAAAATCTTTTAATATGATCAGTTTGACCACACTAAAAACACTATCTCAATTCTCTGTACTATCCTGTATGATATTTTTGACAATTAGGATATTGTCGATTGTTAGTCTGTGGATAAATTGGCTTTAGGAATTTAAACTGTTAACTAATCTTCCATATCTAGGTGTTTGCCTTTATGTTAAATATTGGCCAGTACTGGATGTTGCTGGGACTATACCAGACGATCCTAAACTCTTCCCTTTTTTTCGATGACTATCCTTAAGAAAAGCTAGCCTCTTTACTTTTTATGAATTCTTCCCCAAATTTTTTTCTTTCATTAACCAATTTTTCTGCCCTCAAGGTGGATTAAATCGGCTCTTTATAATTTAAACATCCATTAACTACAATCAATTGTTTGATATTCAAATCCAAACCTTCTTTAAACTTAGAATAGATATATTCTTATGATATAGTTAACTCAGGAACAAATACAAGGAGCTCCCTCATCTCTGTCTCTTGTTCCGTAATTGTCTGATTACCCTACTTTAAATATAGGTATTCTTGTCTCTTCTAGTCCTGGTAGAAATGAGTGTAATACTACTTATCAAACTCTCGCTGAAAATCAAATTAGGTTAGTGTTAAAGTAGATCGGCCTTTAATACTAGCCTACAAAGTACGTGCATTCTCTTCCAATAATTGTACTATTATCTTTAACTTCATGGCATCATCTAATCCCATATCTTCAAAATTTCTTCAACATTTCGAATTTAATTCTTAGCTACTAATGCATCTATTGTATCGAAAAATGACTCACATCCCTATTGTCTAACTTTCTTTACTAGCTTTAACAGCTTTATTGTAGGTCTGGGTAGAGTAATAGAAATAGTAGGTTGAGGTTGTACTGTCTTAGCATTCAAAAGGTCAATTAAATTTTGAAACATTTCAGGGGTTATATTTAGAGGAACCTAAGTGCTTGGCCCTGCTGCAATACTAGAAAGTGTGGTAGCAACTCCAAGTTGTTTAAACTAGGGTATGAGAGGCACTTCGATATCTTTAATAACTTTACAAGGTCATTCTCGTCCTTTTTGTGGTAGTATTTTGTATTTCTTATAATATGCAAACAATGTAAATTCTTATCAAGTTATTCAAGACTCATCCTAAGGGATTCACAAAACTTATTTATTTTTTAAAACCTAACTTTGATACCAATAAAATTATCACGCCTCAGATCGTAAATTTGAGCACGTAATAATTGTCACATATTTGTGAGAAATATTTTTCAATGATAACTCACACAATTGTGTAAGGTTTATAGTGTCATGTATGCATAAGAATACATGCCATATAAAATATTTACAACCAAAATAATTTTGACAACCTAATAGTATTTACAAATATTTTGAATTCTTTCTACAATATTTCTATATATAGTCACTGAGAATATTATATACTTAATAATTTTCCAACAAAATGGTTGCTACTAGCTAATTGTTCAGGATGTGAACTATAACCTTTTCAAAACTAACTTATCTTAAAATATTTTAAAGATGAAAATAAAGAAGCAAGTAATCATTTAGTAAATAGATAGATGTTATTTGACTAAAATTTTAATATTAAAGTAAGAGTATTATATTAAAAATATATAATTTATAAAATTTTAAACAGTCATTTATATTCAAATAATATATAAAATTTATTGTCATAATTATTTCTGTGGATGTTTCAAATTAAATTTGAGCTAATCCAAAAATTATCCCTCAAGACATCTACTAGTGACCCTCTAATTTATATTTCAAGACTTGCTATGGAAATTTTTATATATTTATATAATAAAATCATTAATATGGAGGAAATGACCACTTGTTAGCATTAGTCCAAATAGAAAGTGCGGTGTCAGATATTTTGTTATCTAATGCCTACTCTTTTATCCTTTCGTAGGTGATAAGGATGAAATAACTATTCCTATATTCTATTTTTAGTAAGAGAATAAAATGTATATATTAGCGCATCATATATCAATAGTTGTAAACCGACGCATTCAGACACTAATAGTAAGTCATAAATCATGAAATTATAAACATAATTTCACATCATATTAATCAATATATACATCCACAGGTAACGTACAAAATTCTCAATCATAATTTCTTATAGATCCACTCTTACTCTAATATCTTAAGTCTATATTCATAAAAAATTCATAAATCAATATTCATAAAAAATTTATAAATTTAAATTTATAAAATAATTAAATATTTAAATTTATTTTGTCAGAAATCATTAAAAATAAATTTATATTTATAAAATATTTAATTTATATCATTAAAAAATGTATCAATTTGCTCACCATTTATGGAAGAGTCAATACTCTCAAATCTCATCCTCTCACTATATAGGATTCTCCGCAGTTGTAAGCTCGTCTAGATAAAATTTATTCATATACAAGCTTTTAACGTACTATGTTTATTCTAAGTAATGCAATCATGATGCGGCATGCAATGCATATGATTCCTAGTTGATATTTATTAAGGCATATAGTCATAGTTCTATTCAACATGTTAAAATTATTTTATATTCACATCACTCATTTTTCAACTTTATTATACCGATTCTTGTCTAAATAATTTACTATACATCCAAATTTATATCAAGTTTCTAATATTTTTGTTCAATATTCAATACATATACCAATGTAATATTAAAATTTATCTCATAAATAATTAAATTTCTCGTAAGAAAATTTTATATTGATATAATACTTTAATGCTCTATTTTTTGTTACTATACTAAAAATCTTTAATTTAAGAAAATATTTTTATTAAATACATCACATGACTCATAAATTTAATATTGTCATACACCAATTTAATTTTTGATTTTTCTCCAATAATTTTAACCCTTTTGGAACTTCCACATAATATCACCCATATCACCATTATCATTCCACCTTTTCACAACCTCATATTCATATGCATACCCTACCTAATTCATTTCTTAACACATTTTCACAACTCATTCCATTTCACTATAAAATCAAACTAAAAATATATATACGTGCACACACCATTATTATATCAAAAGTTTAAATCTTTGTTATCCAAACTTAAATTAACAATATATATATATATATATATATAACTACATAAACTCAACATAAATCAAGCATAATTTTACCTTCATATAAATTTCAAATTTCTTCATAAACATAATTCAAATTCAACCACACATATATATGCTTCAATTTTAGTTTCTAAGGTTTCTTAATATCTATCCCTAATTCATACGTTCTAAATAACCCTACCATAATTCTAAACTTAAAATAGAATTTATAAAACTTACCAAGATTTTCCTAAGTTCTATTATGGCCTTTTGCAACTTTCTCCTTAAATTCCTCTTTAGTTGGATTTTAGGTGAAAAACCAAGAAAATTCTTGGTGTTGGCATGTTTTTCTTGATTTTTCTAGTCTAAGAAATCTTCCTACCATTTGCCGAAAGCAAAATTTTTGTTTTGCAAGAATGGAAGTGGCAGCCAAGGATGGAAGAAAGAGAAGAAATGGTGAATTTGGTGGACAAATGGAGCGAAGTGTAGAATTGTGTAGAAAAAAGTAGTTATTTTGGACTTGGGCCTGATAATTTGAATAAAAAAATAAATATTAATGCCCATCATTATTCTATTATTTTAACCTATTACAATTTTACTATTTTGGTCCATTTCAATTTAACATATGCTTATCCAAAGAAAAATTAAAAATTTCAAAAATAATCTCAATGACTAATTTATTCACTAATTACAAAAATATCATTGTAAAAATTATATTATTACCTTCGTAAGATTTTAACAATTATACAATATAAAATATAATCTAAAATCATGAATTTTAGTACCTAAATATATAAAAAAATATTACTATTTATCTTATGCCTTGATTCCATGTGAACTAAATATACATATGCTTGATATAATATTTTTATATGCAAAAAATACTATAACATGTCATAAACTATATGTAATACATCTAAAAAGAGTTTTAAGAATTAAATATGAGTTCTACATGAGAATTATGTGCGTGACATGCGGATGCATGTATTGAGGATTATGATGTAGAAATATATTTATGATTTTGTGATTTATGACTTGATGTAAATACCCAATTTGTGGGTGCGTCTATGCAGATATATCGATATATGATGGGTTGATATATACACTTTCCTCTTTTACTAAAAATAGAGTATGAAAGTGGTTATTTTCTTTTTATCACTTATGAGAAGATAAAAGAGTAGGCTCAAATAGTAAAGTATCTAACACTGCACTTCTTATCTTAGCTTACAATAAAGAGTGGGCTTAATGATTTTGTTATATATATATATATATACGTGAAAATTTTTGTTAGTAAATTTTGAAATGTCAACTAGAAGGTCACTAGTAGATATCCATAGGGATTATTTTCGAGTAAGCTCAGATTTGATTGAAATACTCACAGAAACAAATGTAAGAATTCTTTCTATGAATTGTTTGAATATAAATGATTGATTAAATTTTATGAATTTTTTATAAATATGATACTTTTACTCTATTACTAAAATTTTAGTTCACTACTATCTACTATTCACTAAGTGATTAGTTATCCTTTATTATTATTTTTTAAAAAATAATTTTAGATTAAACAATTTAGAAAAGGTCATGGTTTCCATCCTAGACAATTAGCTGGTGGTGTGCATTTTATCAGAGAGTCATTAGGTATATAGTATTTTTCATGATTATGTATAAAAATGTTGTAAAAGAAATCTGAAATTTTATAAATGCTATTAAGATTTTCATAATATTTTAGTTGTAAATATTATATATGTTACGTAATTTTATACATATACAATACTGGAGGCCTTACACATTCATGTGAGTTATTAATAGAAAATAATTCTCACAAGTGTGTAGTAGTTGTTACATGCTTTGATTTATGGTTTGGAGCATGACGATCAAGGTTGTCTTACAAATTAAAAAAATACATATTTAATTTATTTAAGAACATTTATAATAGAATTTATAGTAACATAATTTTTAATTGTGTATATGTTAAAATAATTATATTTACATTCATTAAGACTTTTTTTTATTATTTATTTAACAATTAAAATAAGATTACAAATGTATTGATTTTCATATATTTTTTTAAAATAAATAAATAATTTAACACTAATATTTAGATTTCAGATTAAAAAAATAAATAAATTTTTTCGATTAAGTTTTTAGTTCTATTGAAATTTTACACTAATTTATATTTGAGTTAAAAAAAAAAACACTACCTTCGATGCATGTCTTTACTGTCATAGTTTTCTGGTCTATATTATCATACAATTTCTTTGTATTTTTTTATTAGTTATTAATTAAAATCGAGATCAATATCTATGAAGTTGATTAAAAATTTTCTAATTTTTATTTATCAATTTTAAAATGTTGGGTTATTAACTAGTTTTTCATTTATGAATGCCTTTTTTTTTTCTTAATTTTTTTTCAACTCAAGTATATTTTGATCTCATAGTAAAGTTTCAGTTGGGGGACATGTGGATTATGAAGCACACAACTACTCCAATTGCTGCAGGTGTAGCAGTTTTGAATCACAACTAAAAAATATATTTCAAGATTTTGATACTTTTTTTCAATTTTTAATTATTTTAATACATAATTAATGTGATTGTCATCGACTAATCTCACACTATTACTATTATTATTATTATATGTTTATAATTTTTTTTGCTGTAATTAATGCGATTTTTATACATTATTTTTTCCTATTGTATTTTTTTTTGGTACGCATTATCTTTACACCATGGGCCACGTAATAATGTTTTTTTGATCCACATTGTTGGTTTTTATTTTTATTTTTATTGTAATAAGGGTCAAGTGATACACATTATTTTTTCTAATAAAGGGACAAGTAATAATTTTCTTCTTGCTCATGAATAAAAAACAAATATCGATTCTGTTAATTAATTTGGTGTGGTACACCTAATATGAGGTCATTGGTCAAACAATTGTAAACAATTTAATTATTTAATTAAAAATTGTTTTTTTTTGTAACTTGATAGCTGTGATATTGTATGATTTTAATGTAATAGTTATAATGTGGTATGGTTGTAATTTAATAGTTGTAATATAGTATTATTGTAATTCAATAGTTGCAGTGTATAGTTCGCATATTAATAAGTTAGGAATGGAATCTATATATAGCTATAATGTTTTGAGTAAACGTTCTTATCTCCCTTAGTGGTTAGGTCGGGTGTCTCATTTACTGGGGAATTGTCACACCTCGAAAAGTTAAGATTGTGACCAACATGGAGGTGAGGATACCCCCATATAAGCCTCGAAAAACCTAATGCAAACTTTATTTCATGCTAAACATGCAAATAGATTTAAATAAAAATGTATGTTCACATATATATATATATATATACATACATATATATATATATATATATATATTCCCCTATAAGCCTCGAAAAACCTAATGCAAACTTTATTTCATGCTAAACATGCAAATAGATTTAAATAAAAATGTATGTTCACACACACACACACACACACACACACACACACACACACACACACACACACATATATATATATATATATCCCCCTATAAGCCTCGAAAAACCTAATGCAAACTTTATTTCATGCTAAACATGCAAATAGATTTAAATAAATAAAAATGTATGTTCATATATATATATATATATATACATATATACATACACATATATATATATATATTCCCCTATAAGCCTCGAAAAACCTAATGCAAACTTTATTTCATGCTAAACATGCAAATAGATTTAAATAAAAATGTATGTTCGTATATATATATATATATATATATATATCTCAAATGTAAAAATAAAATTTGGGTTTTTTGCCCATACCAAAATGACTCAGAAATAGAATTTTGATCTTAGTGGCAACAACTGGTATCCACCATATTTGAAAAGGATCTTTAAGAATCCCATCTTGAATTTTCAAGAAGTTAGACCTACAAAATTGTAAAGTGGTGGGATAAGTTTTGGGAAGAACTTAGCGAGTGGATAAAAAAAATAGTAAAATAAACTTTAAATCCATTTTTGATAACCAAAAAAAGTTTCAAAATTTGGTTTAAAAATAACTCTTAGAAAACTAATTTATAGAATGCCTTAAACAAATTTATCAAACAATTTAATATTTTTTAGAAATCAAATTAAGAAATTAGATATCCTCCATTCAGGAAGCAACTAGTAGAATGGGGTTAGCAAATATCAGATATCAGATCTTTGTTCGCCCCTACTTCTCACTCCATACTAGTACTTACAAATACACATATATCTAAAGGTGCAATAAGGGTATGTGCACTTCCCCCACGCCCCCACCTCCTTCGCTCTTATGGCTCATGACTAAAAATAATTGAAAATAGAAATCTAGGCTAAAATTTATAATTGCAAATTTCAAAAATATAAAAGTATAAAGAGTACTCAATTAAATTATAAATCATCATGTTATGAGGTTTAAAACAAAACTATACAATTCAAATTTGAAAACTCATAATGAAATGAAAAATAATTAAGACAAAAGAATTGCATTCATTCACTAAATCAAATACATACTTCTTATATAAAACTTTATAGAAAGGATATATATATATCATAAAATAAAATTATTAATCGTTACCTAAAACTAATGAGTTCAAATAAAATTAACTTATGAAAATCAAATCAAATATAATTATTTAAAATTAGAGTTATCCACTCACAATTAAAGACAAGTTTTGGATCACACTCGCTATGATGTCAGACACAGTGGAGGATGTTTCCTGTGCAAATTTACAATACAAAATAATATATTTACACATTAGAAATGGTTGATAAAGAAAAATTTTTGAATTAGTGTTTATAAACTTATTCAAGTTTAGAATAACCTATTAGAAAGTTAAGATGATAAACTAACCTACAAACTTTACAAAACTAGATTCGAAATTGCCTAACTCGAGTTATAGTTAAAATACATGAAACCTTCCTAATTCGTAAAGGTTTTTATGGGTGGGTTAACTTCTAAAATTTACTAAAAATTATAATTATAAGTTATGGGCTGAATTTTTGATATGTTGTTTCCTTTTATGTCTAGTTTTCACAAAATTTTACGGATCAAAATTCAGACTGCTCTAACTAAAACTATAACACATTCTTTATGTGCTGAAATTTGCTGGAAATTTTTCCTATGGAATCTCATGTTAATTTTTGGATATGCTATTTCCTAGTGTCTTTAGTTTTCATAATACTTATGGTGCCTCAATTTGAATTTTAGAACTTAAGATATGAACAAAAACGTGAATATTGTTCATTAAACTTTTGGATTTCAAGTTTCATAAGATTTAATGGTTCCAAGGGTTTTCAATGCTCCATTACTCCTCTAATAACTCACAATAACTCATAAACAATTATTCTAATTTATCCTTAAAGCCTAATCAAGCTTAAATCACAAAATTCACAAAACTCATTTTTTTAACATAATGGTAACTTGAAATCAAGGATAGATTCTTATCTTGGAAGCCTTAAGGATTTTATTGGTGCCCCTAATTTGATGATTTTGAGCTCCCTTGACCAATGTTTGTGAAAGAATTGAGTGAGATTTTTGTGGCTAGGGTTTGGAGAGAGAAAGAGGAAAGTGAGTTTATATATAGTCATTCCATTGAGCTTGGGCCCAAAGTGACAGATTTATTGTTTTGACTTATTTTGACAAGTTTTTCTTTATAATTTGGGAAACTTATCATATAAAAAATGTAACTCTATTTATTAGCTTTTCAATGTATTAAGAATAACTTTAATCCAAGGTATAGAGCTCAAATTATAGCAAAAATTCCAAAGGATGCTCCAGGACTCAAAATTATACTCTATGGTTTTGATTGTTAACTCTACGTAGTCTTTATAAAAAGATCATAACTTTTGCTACGGACATCCCTTTTTGGCCTATAATATACCGTTTTGAAACTTATTTAGAACTCTAAAGCTAATGAAATCTTGGTTGTTATCTGAATCTTATTTTAAATTTGAATTTAAGATCAAAATAAGAGTTCGACGAACGAAATATAACAGGATTTGGCAAAGATTTATCTCATATAATTTATATTATTTAATATAAAATGAGAAATTTAAAATAATTAATATAAAATTTAAAAGAGATAGCATGAAAAATATGAAATAATAATTGTAAAAGTTAAAACGATTAACGTAAAACTAGAAATATGCACAAAAAACAAACGATTAATATAAAATTTAAAACATAAAATAAAAAATTTAAAATAGTAAATATAAAATTTAAAATGATTAATGTGTAAAACTTAAATTGTTGAAAAAATTTGAAGGTATTTTGCATCCAATATATTATAGTTAAACCCATTTGTTGGAGCAATTAATAAAAGATTTAAATGTTAAGTACCTGTTTTATTGATAATTATCAGAATAATTAATAACATAAATTGGCAATGAATTATTATATTGAACAAATAATATTAATTTTAGCATTTCATTAGGTAACAACTAGATTTTGATATGGAAATGAGTATCCAAATTGTACCAAACAAATAAGAAACTAGAAAAACGAAACTAATTAATTTTTGTTTTGAAAAATGACAAACAAAGAAAAATTGTATACAAATTACAAGGGCATGCTAATTTTGTAATTGTGTGAATGTTAATGATTAGCATCTCCCCAATCAACGTGTTGATAAATAACCATGCAAATGTCAATTGATGTCTCGCTGCCGTTCTGATGTTAATGAAGAAACTAGGTAAAAGAAAATATTTAGAAATGCATTTATTAAAAAGTTTAATAATTATTTTAAAATAAAAAATATTTATTAATTAATTGATGAGTGTCACGATATTTAAAACGATAAAATTTAAAAATATTATAAAAAAAAAAAGAAGTGTCGCTCTTTCAACTATGGTAAAGAGAGGCTTCATATGCATGTCCCAACGGCTTTTATAAACTTTCTTGGATGAATTTATATCATACAAATCCAATGATGATTTCGACATCCTCCTGTTAGTTTATGTTGGTAGTGGTTGATTGGCTTAACTTAAATTGTTCATTGAATATCAGAGAAAATTAAAATATATGAGTTCATTAACTTTAATATTTCATCTTAAATTGTTACTGAGATATTAGAGAAAATTAAAATATACAAATTCATTATCTCCAATATATCATCATCGATTGTTTCTTTTATGGAAATAATATTTTTTTTCTTATATATTTTTATAAGTTTATCGGTATTTCACTGCCATTGTTTTCATCAAAACTGACACAATTTATATTTTCAAGTATTACAATTTTTTATTTGTGATTATATATTCAATATTTACAAAAATTTGAGATCCATTAGAGATAGCAATACCTGAAAAATAAGATAACAAGTAGAAGGTAAACCAAAAGAAAATTTCATTCTCCATTATATTTTTATAATGGAAGGTATATAAGAAAAAAGATCATTTACGAAATGAAGATAAAAGATAAATAATTTAATAATTTGTAAAAAAAAAGTAAAGAAAAAAATGTATAAAAAATTTCTGAAAAATAATGAACCATTATTTTGTTAAAACAATCACTCAACTTCAATTTAAAATACTTTACTAACTTAAATATCAAAGATTTTTGCCAAAAAGCTAGTAACCCTAATTTAATTTTTGTTTTTCAAGAATATCAAGACAATAAAAAAGACTATCAAAGCTCATCACTAAATAGTCGTACCCAACCACGCTTTTAAGTAGATTTTGTTCCCAATAAAAATATATCATGAGTTGACACTGACAGACAAAAGGCCGGTATCAATAGGTTATAAGGACAGTGGTTGTTAGTTAATAAGATATAAAATAAAGTTAAAATATTTATTTAATTAAAAAAATTATTAATCTTGAGATATAATTAATAAATTAGACTAAATTAAAACATAAAAATCGAACATTAAATTTCATAATTATATAATTTTTTTTTAATAAAAACTTTCATAATTTTAAGGAATGATATCAAATGTACAAGTTCGAATTTATTTAATAAATTTTATTACGTGAATTTAAATAATTATTTTAATTTTGTATGATCTTTTGTGTGTATATTTAATTTTTTTTAATAAATTTTATCACATAACTCAAATAATTATTTTTAATTTTTAGTGATATCGAGAACTTGAACACAAGATGATAATGTCATGACTCCTTTGATTTGTGTTGAATTTGTCATCTGACTTAAAAATTTTGCATAAAGATAAGGTCCAAACAATTGTGTAAAGTGACTTAATAATTTTCTCCATCAATTTATGATTTTAGTGAATTAGCTAAAAAAAGTAGGGGACATATTTATTTTATTTATTATTTTAGAAAAAAAATTTACAATAAGTGAAAGTTAAAAGCTAATAAGAGTAATACATGACATGTGGCTGGGAAGAATATTCATCTAAAAATAAAATATGTACCAATTTAATTAAACTAATTTTTTTTAATCTTTTTATTTAATTTTAAGATGAATTTAGAGGGATGACAATATTGCACCACCCTTAATATAATTTAAATAGTTAAATTTTTTGAGCACATGAATTATAACAAAGAAAAGTTTTTAATTAGGTTGGTGGGAAATTTCATTAACCATTCATAGTAACCACTTTTTACTAATTAAACATTCATATTAACCACAGAGTGTAAATCTATTTTTTTTTTTTTAAAATATTTGTAAATTGAATCAATTAATATAATAGTAGTAATAATTTGTTGTATTAATTGATTCGATTCCTAAATATGTGTAAATAATATAAATCAATCATGTATGATAGATGTTAATATTATATATTTTTAATATTTAGATTAATAATTTTTATTTTATTTTAATATTTATACTATAAATTATGAATTTATAATTGAAATGGAAAATTGGAACAGAATTAGAAAAAAAATTGGTGGTAATAGGAACAAAAATTCTTACATACATAAATGTAGCAATACAAATTGAAATTTTAATTTTTTGTTTTGTAAATTTAGACATGTATAGAAATTATGTAAGTAGTATGTATATTTTATTTTTAAAATATTTTATTATGATATATATTAATTCTAATTCATGACAACTAATTATTCTAATTACAAAAATTTCTCATATTGATACAAGTCTTTTTATTAAAACTATTTTACATTATATGTTTAAATCTATGTTTCCATAAGGATGGATTCATGGCTATACTACAACCCAAATTATCATCAATCAAGAAACCTTAGATATTGATAACGTATAATATTAAAACTTATTATATATTTTATAAAATATGTCCTTCGAACTCTAGGAGTAGTTTAGTCTTTTTGCATTTAGACTATATTTTCACACATATACATACTTCATGATTAGTTGACATATTATTGAGATTTATTATTTATTTTATGAGATAAAATTTTTATTTATTTATTTAATTATTTTATTTTAATTAATTTAATTTTGTTTATTTGTTATATATGTTATTCAAATATAAAAGTTGTTTGTTTTGTTATCATTATTATTATTTATACTTATTTATGAGAAAAATAATTAAAAATATAATAATTATTAGTTTTTCTTTTAGAACCTTATTTTATATGTGATTATCTACTGAATTTTAGCTCACAACTTACTTTTTATGTTTTCTTTTTGGGATAACTAGAGTCTAGATAGATATAGAAGAAACATTGTTCTTTAACTAGATATATTTTAAAAGAACATTTTATTATGTATATTTTGTTTATATATGTACATATAAAAAAAATTGTAATTATATTAGAGATTGTATATATTTAGTTAGAATAATGTATTAAAAAATTATAATTATATTAGAAATTATACATATTTAGTCATAATAATGTATTAAAAAAAATTATAATTATATTAGAGATTGTATATATTTAGTTAGAATAATGTATTAAGTTTTGATATGATGAATATTTGAGACTCTATCTTTAGTGAACTTGTTACTATTGTGATAGTTTGTGATTTTATGAAAAATATTAGAAGTATTACTAAAGTTTAAAATTATACAAATTTAAATTTTGAATATCCATAGTATAGAAAAAACTTTATCAAAATATCTAGAATCATGCTTATTTAGTTTTAAATTACTTTATAAAATCTTAAATCTCGTATTTTGATTTTGGGAGCATTATATGTCTACTTCAAATCATAAAAAAATTAGCATCAAATAAGTTTTTGAAACTGAACGATTATTCTTGTAAGAGTTTGTTTGGTATTAAGATGACTCTACATAAATTTATAAGATAAAGTTAAAAAGATGTTTGATAACACCAATTTTTAATATATATATATATATATTTTTTTACTAAAATTAAACATTTAGCATTTCTATCTCACAATCTCTCTGGCTTAATGGCCACCAAATAATATAAAATTATTTTTAAATTAATGTTTTAATGAAGTAATAAAGCTGAAAATATGTTATAAAAATATAATTATACACATTTAAAATAATTTCTGCAACGTTATGAAAGCTAACCTGATTACAAATAATCACTTACACTCTTTTAAAGTTTGAATATGTATTTTTATATAACTTTATTTGATTATAAATACCAATACACTACAAGTTATTCTTATAATTTTTACTTGTTTGATTATATTTACATGATAAAATATGTTGCTTATAATATTTTAAAATTATGTATGAATGAACATGTTTTGATACGGAGGGAACAGCTATATTTTAACATCTCTGCGTTAAGAACATGTAATTAAACTTGACGATTATGTGATTATCTATCCATTAACTAATAAGAATCAAGTGAAAATGTTGTACATTCTTAAAAAATAAACTGTTATATTAATTATAATTTTATTAAATACATAAATGAGAAATAAAAACAAATTACTATTGTGAAAATAAATCCTATTCTAATAAGACTAAAACTTATAGATAATAATTAGATAACTTAATGAGATTAGATGTATTTCTTAATTAAAATTAATTAGCCAAATTGTAAGATATAAATCAAAATAATAATTTTTATAAACCAGGTAAATACTTGTGAAAATTATTAAATTATGAATTATCTATTAACATTTCCTTTAATGATACAAATTGATAGCATACTATTTTAATTTGTACATGATTGGATTAAAGATTGCATCAATTTTAAAAATGTATATACAATGTAATTATATATACAATTTAAATATTATTTGAAAAAAAATATTTTTCTTTTGTAATTTGAGGCATGCTAATTTTATTTGTTAATTGTTATTTCAAATACAACTCTTTAATGCATGAAAAAGTGAGGCATAATATTCATGTCCCAACCACTTCCAACATTTTTCTTGGATGAATCATTTCATAATTTATACAAACTTATACGATATTTTAAACATGTTATTAATCAATTTCAAACAGCATGTAAACTGTTGATTAAACAGAACAGTATACAATTGATTTACAATAACTACAGTTGTTTATTTAATAAAAGTAGCTCAGACTTTTGCTTGAAATATTAGTGGAAATTAAATTAAATAGAAGAAATTAAATTATGTGTAAATTGATTACATCTGATTAGGTGACATGAAATATTTATTATAATTTCTGTTGCCAATGCACTCCTTTGATTTCTGCCGTTCGTACCATTCTTTTGCACCCTTATTTGTTGGCTTACCCAACGCCTTATCACTCTTTATTTTAAGCGAAATGACAGCATTATAAGTGAAGTGGAGTTGGCAAGGAGTATACGTTACTGAGCTATTTTATTTCTGTGTAAAACTGTAATTAGTTAATTTTGTTGTAACTGTGTTTTTGGCGGAAACACACAATAAAAAAAAGATTATGTTTTTTTTGGGGAAAATTGCATGAAATAAAATCAAGATTTTATAATTCTCAATCTAGTTTTTGATTCTTGAAACTGAATTATTTTTTTTATTTTTACTTCAATTTTAGATTATTTTGCTTTTCTCTATGTTTTGGTTTTATCTTGATAGAGCAAAGCGTTTCTATAAAATAAGAGCAAAGAGGTAAATAAAATAATAATATAAGCGCACAAAGGACAGAACATTTCCTTTGAATGGATCTTATGTACAAGGTTGGTTTTATATAATGAATATTTTCTTGTCGCTACTCCATGTGTGAGCTTGATTTACCTAAACATTTGTGTGCAAGCCTGATTTTATCTTGAGTGGACTCGTACATTTTTATTTAAGCTATTTATATTTTTCATATATCACGTCCCAAAATAGAGTTATTAATTTTTAAATATAGAATAAAATTTTTAAATAAAAATGTTTTGAAAGCTTTCATAATATATGAAAATACAAAATTACATGAAATTCAACAAAAATCCTAAAGATAAATGTGGGCACATAATATCTTTTAAATGAGTAAATCTAAAATAAATAGCTCAAATAAAATATGTATCATTTCATATTTGGTAATTTAATTAAAAAAAATGCAAGATAACTAACTGTAAAAGATATATCTAATATCAAGTTGCAGAAAAACCCACTTGAGGTATCTCACAATCTTTGAAAATATAACATCACTCCTCATTTTTCAAATTAGTCCATAGTTTACATGGAAGGCAAAAAAAAAAAAAAAAAAAAAAAAGAACAAATCACAATGGTTAGTAGGATATACAATTACTCATCTAAGTTAGATTTATAAAAATCCTGCATGATCAATATAAAATAATTTATATCAATTATTAGTACAATCATTAATGATGTTAACTTTTAAAAAATTTATGGTTACATAAAATCTATAATATACATAATTAAAATAAGTATCAATGAATCAATTTAATCATCAAAATTTAATCATAAGACCACACATCAACAATCACCACATTAATATAATAGACTCTACACAAGTTTAGGAACTTGAACCAAGTACATGCCAATGTTGTCCTCTCTAATTATTTACTAATAACAAACAATGATTCCATATTGATTTTTAGATTTGTATCATTATTAAATAAAAATTTGTGTAGCATAAATACATAAATAATTCACTGTGTAGATAATTCATTAAAATAAAATATAAATAATCTTATGTAAAACACATAATTGGTAAGCCATGCTTGTAAGACACACCACTTAATCATTTATTCATAAAATATGATAATTTTCATGCCCTGATCATAGATGTAAACATGTAACAACTATCACACAGTTGTGAGAATTACTTTTTATTGGTAATTCATACAAATGTATAAGGTCTATAGTATCCATATACCCAAAATCATATAATATATATATATATAAATATATATGGTGTTTACAAATTAAATATTTTAAATAACTAACATTGCAAGATTTTTGGATCCCTTTTATAACATTTCTATTCATAATTACAGTGAATATTGTATACCTAAATGATTCTCTGACAAAATGTCTGCCATAAAATCAACTATTCGTGATGTGAACTATGACCTCTTTGAAATTATCCAATCTAAAAATATTTTTAAAAAAATAAAAGAGTAAGTAATAATTCAGTAAATAGATTTAATATCCTATAATTCTATTATTATGACATTTATAAAATAGACATGTATTTTGTATCTTTAGCTATGATGTCCATGCTTCCTCTTTTCATTAATTGATCTAACAATTTTAAGTTGGTTTAAGTATATTATGGTTCTACGAAATTAATTTAAAGTGACCTAAGGTAGTTAGGGAAATTACAACTCAAACATATAATTTTGGAGCCCCTAAACATACTTCAATGTTTTGGCTATAACTTAAGTTACAGATCTTAGATTAATGCAATTTTTGATGCATTAAAAAGCTAACAAGGAGAGATATATTTTTATGTTACACATCTCTAAATTATGAGCAAAACTTGGTCAAAATGAATAAAGACAAAAAGTCTATTACTTTGGGCTTAAACCCATTTTAAAAACCATATAAAGCTTTAGTATTCCTTATCTTCTTTATTCTCTTCGCTTTCTTAACCTTAGGTTACAAATTTATCACTTAAAAACTCTCCAATCAAGGCTTAATTACTTGTCAATCTTGCAAGATTCAAGTTTTAAAATGTTTAAGGTATAATTTTCTTCTTGATTCCTTTATTAATTTTTTATTTTAATTGAGTTCTAAAAATGGGTTTTGTGAATTTTATGACTTTAGCTAGATTTGAGGTTTAAGGATGGATTATAATAGTTGTTTATGAAGTATTGTGAGTTATTAGAGGAATATTGGAGCATTGAAAACCCCTAGAATTATTGAATTTTATGAAACTTGAAATTTAGGAGTTCAGTGAATAATATGCATATTTTTAGTTATATCTTGAATTTTAGAATACAAATTGAGGCACCATAAAATTCTATGTAAAAAGGAATAACATATCAAAAAATTAGCATAAGATTCCATAGGAAGAATTACTAGCAAATTTTTGAAGTTAGACTGTTCTGTGTGGGAATGCAAGTTAGGCAACAAATAAAAAATGCATAATATCATAATCATAAATCGTTCATTTAATAGGAAACTAAACATGTTTAGCTTTCTAATGTATAAATACGCATAAATATCATGTATAAGGACTATGATAGAAACATTACAAACTCATTTATTATTTTGACAAAATTGTCATGTTTCAATTGTTATAACTTTTTTATAGGATCCTCCACTACAAATAGATTAGCCAAAGGACTTTACAAGCATTACAGTGAGTAGATAAAGTCATTGCATTGTAAACTCATTTATTATTTTGATAAAATTGTCATGTTTTAATTGTTATAGATTTTTCATGGGATCCTCCACTGCAAATAAACTAGCCAAAGGACTTTAAGCATTGCAGTGAGTAGATAAATTCAATTTTGAATAATTTTAATTGATTTATTTTTTTTTACCGGTTTATTTTATGTGAAAATTCATTGGGTTGAGCTAATGTTTTATAGTTTTGATTTGTAACATGTATCCTTAATAAACTTTATATGAGAAGCACGTATTTGATTAAGTGAATGATGCAATCATTTTACCTTAATCATTGTTGATTTCATTATAATGTAAAGTTGATTTGGATGGATTTGTTTTGAACCTGAATATGATGATTGTGATTTGATCAAGTACTTTTTATACTTATATATTTTTAAAAATTATGATTATAAATTTTAGCCTAAATTTCTGTTATCCATTTCATCTAGCCAAGAGCCATAAGGGGTGAAGCATACGTGCCATGATTGTACGTTTTGATATGTGTATATGTAAAAGTACTAGTACAAAGTGAGAAATAGGGGGCAAAGGAAAATTTGATATTTGACAACTAATACCTGTATATTTGTACATTTATTTTTAGTATATCTGATTTTTTAAGAGTGATTTATAATTTTACAAAAAGTATGCAATTGTTACAATGAAATGTTATGATATTATAAAAAAACTCATTAACTATTTTACGAAATCTTGATTTTATACCTTTATGTTGAAGAATGAATTTACTAATTAAGCTAAATTTTTCATTTTCAGTATCTACTCATTGAGTTTTCCCAAAACTGACCTTCCAACCACATTTTTCAATTTTTTAACATTCAACAATTAACTTAGCACCCATCGAGAATTCAAAAGAAGCACTAGAACACTAAAATACACTTGTAGTCACATAGTGGTCTTCATTTTTGCATGGGTTCATTTGATTTATGTATATAAGGCCTAACATCGAATGATGTGTATGATTGTATATTATAAAGTATAGAATCACTGTAACGCGCTGTAGCCTAGAGCTGCGACTCTAAGGTTTTTGTCTATTGTGCATGTGTATTGGTACTGTAGCACATCATAGCATAAAACAGTGGTCCTAGACTCTCTGACCACTGTTTACTTTATAACTTTTTATTCTTTATCAAAGCCATAGTATGTACATATGAGTTTTATTTATATGATTTATATTTATTTGAGTTTAATCTCTATATGTTCAAGTCTGTATACAGGTTTGTTTAAGACTTATGAAGGTAGGATATCCTCACCTTTATACTGGTCACTATCTCAACTTTTTAAGGTGTGACAATAAATAAATGACAATGAATTAAAATTTCAATACAGGAATAAGAGTATTATATTTAAAAATATAATAATTCATAAGATTTCAGTCATTCATTTTCAGTCAAATAAGTCATCAAAAAAAATCTCATACAGCATATGTACATAATCCAGTAAAAATTTGAGTTTATTCAAAAATTATTTTTTGAGATATTTTTTAGTACATCTCTGATAAACATTTCGAGTTTTACTAACGAGTTATTTTACATAATCATATAAAAATACATCAATAATATTTATAGATCTCATGAACTGTGTTTTTCATCCATAACTAGATAAATTCATTATAATTTTTTATTGATGACATATTGGCATCCTTAAAGAATAAAGAATAGCATACCAAACACTTAAGGGTAGGACTCTAAATCCTACGGGAAAAATAATTGTATACAAAGTTTTCCAAATATGAATTTTTGGCTAAAAGAAGTAGTTTCTTGGGGCATGTGGTATATGGAGATGGAATTCTTGTTGATCTTAAGAAAGATAAAGGCCATTGTTCAATGGGAGCATCCAAAAAATGTTATAAAAATTCAGAGCTTTCTTAGGTTAATAGGGTATTATCATAGGTTTGTTGAGGAATTTTTTCAAATTCACTTCCATTATCTCGATTGAAATAGAAAGGAGTAAAATTTGAATGGGATGATAAGTGCAAAGAGAGTTTCTAGAAACTTAAATACCGTCTTACCTCTCTTCTAATTCTTATTATTCTTATGATTGAGGGCAGATACGTGGTATTTAGTGATGCATTGGGGCAGGGTTTAGGATGTGTTTTGATGCAAAAGGGTAAAGTTATAGCTTATGGTTCTCGACAGATGAAAAAGCATGATATAAATTACCTGACTCATGATTTGGAGTAAGCATATGCTTTTAGCCAAAAATCCTCAATGACTTTATCTTATATTATATCTTCATACATGTTTCAATTATTGGATATGAAATCTTTGGGAATAAACTTAGAAGTTGATAATTCTAATGCCTTGGTAGTGAATTTCATAGTTAAACCTTCCTTGCTAGATGATATCAAGAAGAAATAATTACAAGATGATTATTTGAAATTAGAGTGTTTGAAAATTTAAAAGGGAGAAAAGATGGTATCTTGGTTCTAAATGGTAGATTTTGTATTCCCAAAGATAATGAGTTTAGGAAAGTTATCTTGGAAGAAGCTCATAATTCAACATGTGCTATGCATTTTGGTAGTACAAAGATGTATAGGGCTATTAAAAAATCTTATTGGTGGCATGGTATGAAGAGAGATATTGTTGAGTTGTTGCAAGATGTTTGGTATATCAACAGATCAAGGTTGAGCATAAAAAATGAGCAAGTATGCTAAAGCCATTACTTATTCTAGAATGGAAATAAGAGCGTATGATGATGAATTTTGTAGTGGGTTTGCCGAGAACCTAGAGTGATTATAATGCTATTTAGGTGATTATTGATAGACTTACCAAATCAACCCATTTCCTTGCTATACAAAACACTAATTCTCTAGAGAAGTTAGTTAGGTTATATGTGGATGAGGTAGTTAGACTTCATAAAGTTTAAGTATCTATTATGTTAGACAGAGATGCCTAATTTACTTCTAGATTTTGAACCAAACTACAAGAGACTCTCAAAACTTTACTGAAATTTAGTACTGCATTTCACCCTTAGATAGATGGTTAATCTGAAAAATCATCCAAATCTTGAAAGACATGCTTAAAGTGTGTGTAATTGATTTTCAGGCTAGTCAAGATTGTCATTTTTCTTTGATTATGTTTGCTTACAACAACAATTTTCAAGCTAGTATTAGAATAGCACCGTATAAAGCACTTTATGGCAAAAAGTATAGAACTCCTCTATGTTGGAATGAGATAAGTGAAAGAAAATTATATAAGGTTGAGTTAGTTGAAGCTAGCATTAAGAAAATAAAGATAATCCGATAAAGATTAAAAACAACGCAAGATAGATAGAAAAGTTATAGAGATAATTGAAGGAGAAACTTAGAATTTTAGGTTGGTGATCAAGTATTTCTAAAAGTTACTCCTTAGAAATGTGTTATTAGATTCAGGAAATAGATCCAAGGTATACAAGACCTTTTAGAATCATTGTGAGAGTTAAAGCTGTGACTTATCGTTTGGAATTGCCCCAAAAATTGGATCAAATTCATAATATCTTCCATGTGTCTGTGTTGAGGAAGCATATCTCTGACCCATTTCATAAACTTTAAATCCCACTAGTTCAACTTCATGAAGATCTATTTTTTGAAGTACAACTAATGAAAATATTATATCAAAAGAAAAAAATGCTGAGAAATTGTATCAATGGTTAAGGTATTGGGAAAAAGTAGCAATACAGAGAAAAGCACTTGGGAAATGGAAACCTCAATGACACAGTAATACCTTCACTTGTTTCCTGGTATGAGTAATTCCTTATCTTAGAAATATTAAGGCCAAATTTTTTTTAGGAGGGTAGGATTGTAAAACTCATATTCTTAAAACTCTTTTAGACGTATTATATATACATTGATAACACCTTATGATATTTAAGCATATAAAAATATTATATAAAGTATATGCATATTTAGTTGACATAAAATTGAAGCATAAGATACATAGTATTTTTTTATAAATATTTAATTATTAAATTTCATAAATTTAAGTTATATTTTATGTTATACAAGTATTAGAAACCTTAGGTATATAATAAAATAATTTTACAAGGATAGTTTTGTAAATTAGATATAAATTAGTCATTAAAGGTAAAAACAAAAATGCAAATTTTATTAGACAAATTTTTGGATTTCACTTTTGGATAAGGATAAACTTTAAATAGGCTTAATTTATTTAGTTTAGGCCCAAGCCCATTTTTCACCAAATTTTATAAATTTATGCAAACTTCTTCATTTTCTACCATTAAATCAAGGATAATTTAGCAATTTCTTAATTATTATAATATCTCATTTGAAATAAGATTTGGATAGTTACCAAGTTTTCATTAGTTTTAGGGTTTTGAATAAGTTTTAAAATAGTATATTATGGGTTGAAAACGAACATTTGTGGCAAAAGTTATGACATTTTTACAAAGGTTGTGAAGAGTTGACAATCAAAACTAAAGTGTATAATTTTGGTTCTCAAACTATACTTTGATATTTTTATTATAACTTAAGCTATAGACTTTAGTTTGAGGTAATTCTTAATGTGTTAAAAAACTAACAAATAGAGCTATATTTTTCATACTAAAAACTTTCCCAAATTATGAAGAAAAACTTGTCAAAATGAGCCAAAATAGTAAACCCATCACTTTGGACCCAAACCCAATTGAATGTCTATATAAACTCATTTTCCTCTTTCTCTCTTTATTTTTCCCAATCTACAAACCTTAGTGACAAAAAAATCTCTTAATTCTCTTGCAAATATTGTCAATAGAGCTTAAAATCATCAAATTAAGGACACCAATCAAATCCTTAAGGATTCCAAGGTAAGAATCTATCTTTGATTTTAAGTTTCCATTATGTTAAAAAAAATAGGTTTTATGGATTTTATGATTTAAACTTGATTAGGCTCTAACAATAAATTATAATATTTGTTTATAAGTTGTTATAAGTTATGAGAGGAGTAATGAAGCATTGGAAATCTTTGGAACCATTAAATCTCATGAAACCCAAAATTCATGAGTTAAATGAACAATGTTCACATTTCTATTGTTATCTTGTGTTCTAGAACTCGAATTTAGGCACCATAAGTGTTATGGAAACTAGAGACACTAAGGAATAGCAAATCTAAAAATCAACATGAAATTCCAAAGGAAGAATTCTTATCAAATTTTTAAAGTCGAGCTGTCATGCAGGGGTGTGCAAGCTTGACAGTAGATAAAGAATGTGTTATAACTTTAGTTAAAGCTATTTAAATCCTAATCTGTAAAATTTTGTGAAAACTAGACATATAGGGGGACAACATATCAAAAATTTAGCCTTATAACTTATCTTGATAATTTTTAATAAACTTTGGCAATTAACTTACCTATAAAATTTTTACGAATTAGGAAGGTTTCATGTATTTTAGCTATAACTTGAGTTAGGTAATTTCAAATATAATTTTGTAAAGTTTGTAGGTTAATTCATCAACTTAGCTTTCTAATGGATTATTTTGAACTCGAATTGAGCTTATGGGCATTAATTCAAAAATATTTCTTTATTAGTCGTTTGTAGCATTAAAATATATTGTCTTGTATTCTAAATTCATAAAGGGAGTATCCTCCACTGCCTCTGACATTATAGTGAGTGTGATCTAAAGTTTTGTATAAGAAGCATGTATTTTATTTAGTAAATGGTTGCAATTGTTTTACCTTAATTGTTTTTAGTTTCATTATGAGTTTTGAAATTATATTTGTATAGTGTTGTTTTAAACCTTTCAACATGATGATTTATGATTTAAATGAGCACTTTTTATACTTTTATATATTTGAAATTTGTGATTATAAATTTTGACATATATTTCTATTTTCGATTCCCTTTTAACTAGGAGCCATAAGGGTGGGAGTACACGTGTCTTAATTACACATTCTAATATATGTTTGTTTGTATGTATCGGTACAGAGTGAGAAGTAAGGGATAAAAGGAGATTTAATATTTGATATCTGACATCTATTAATCCCATTGGGCTAACTGCTTCTCAAATGAAGGATATCTAATTTTTGAATTTCATTTTTGAAAAATATTAAATTTTTCGATAAATTTGCTTAAGGTGTTCTATAATTTAGTTTCTAAGAGCTATTTTTAAACAGAACTTTGAGACTTTATTTATTTATCAAAAATATATTTAAACTTTATTTTATTACTTTTTTTCACTCACTGAGTTCTCCCCAGAACTCACCCCACCACTTTATAATTTTGTGGGTCTAGCTTCTTTCAAGATGGAATTTTTAAAGATGCTTTTCTGGTATGGCAGATACTAGTTGCAGTTATTAGGGTCAAATTTGGATCCATTTATAAGTCATTTTGGCACGGGCAAAAAGTTCAAATTTTATTTTAACATTTGAGATTCCTATAGATTAAATATATATATACATATTTTTATTTAAATCTATTTGCATGTTTTATATATATACATTTTTGTCTAATTCAGTATGAAATTAGGTTTGCATTAAGTTTTTCGAGGCTTATGGGTGTGGGATATCTTTGCATCTATGTCGGTCATGGTCTTGACTTTTTAGGGTGTGACATTTATTATGTTAGTAACCAAGTTATATATTGACATATAGGTACAAATATTATGATTGATGGTAAAAAAAGTGTATTTAAGGTATTTTTTACCCGTTTTCTACATTTGTCTAAATTTTTAACTTCTACAAACTTATACAATTTTCTCTCATCTTCGTCCAACATTTTTCTCATCTCCCACCATTGATGAACCACCAAAACATCTTTAAAAAAATGTTTTATGTTAGTGTATATTTTGGATATAGAGAATTTATGTTGAAAACATGATATGATGATTAAATAAAGTATTTTATTTAGGCAAGAATTGGTGCTTATTGACTTTGCAAAATTAGCAAAAAAATTTGGTAGGCAAATACATGTAAAATTGAATTATTTTTATATAACCTTTAATGGTTAAATTTGGTAAGATATGTTTTATGGATTGACATAATGATGTTAGCATTTTGTGATATAAATGGGATATAATTTCAATGTGTTGAACAAAACTGTAACTCAATACTTTAATAAATATTAACTAGAAACAAATGCATTTCATTTATTTTATTAACATTGCATAATTAGAATAAATATAGTATATTAATAGTTTATATGTGAATAAATTTTATATATATGGTGATATAGTAGTGAGAGATTTGGCTCAATAGAAATATTAAATTTGAGAATGTTGACCCTCTCATAAATTGTAAGTAGATAGATGTATTTTTAAATATTTTTTAATTATATAAATTTAAATATTTTATGAATACAAATTTATTTTTAATTTTTTTGATAAAATAAATTTAAATATTTAATTTTATTATAAAATTTAAATTTATGAATTACTATATGAATATAGATTTAAAATATTGGAGTAAAAGTAAATTTATAAAAAAATATAATTAAAGAATTTTGTACATTGCCTATGAATGTATAATTTGATGAATGTGATGTGGAAATGTGTTTATAATTTCAAGATTTGTGACTTTGGTATAAGTACTCGATTGTGGATACATCTGTACGCAGATATTGATATATGACGTATTGATCTATACATTTTTTTTCCATACTAAAGATAAAGTATAAAAGTGGTTATGTACTTTTATCACCGAGGAAAGGATAAAGGAATGGGCACTGCATATGATAAGTGTTTAACACCATACTTTCTATCATGGCTAATGTTAACGAGTGAATTTAATGATTTAATTTTATATAATTATGTTAAATAATTCATTAGTAGATCTCAAGATATCCACTAGAAACAAACTAAGAGATATCTTAAGGGATAGTTTTCAAGCAAGCCTAAATTATATTGAAATATTTACAAATTTTCATAAGAGAATGTTTATTTATAGCTTGTTTGAATATGAATAAATATATTGACATTTTTATAAATTATATATTTCCAAATATGATACTTTTAGAACTATAAATTAAATTTTAGTTATATTTCATTCATTTTGTCATACTCCAAATTAGAGTGAGTGATTGTTAAGTAAAAGTCAAAATTCTAATTTAAATATGTCAAAATTTAAAAAAAAATCAAAAAATCAAAAAATGCCATAAGGTCTTAAAATATATTTAAAAATAATAATAATAATAAATCTAATAAAATTTCATAGAAATATACAAATTCTTACTCTATTTTAAAAATAAATAATTTAAATTCTAATGTTCTATATAAATCATGCATTATCACATAATTAGAAGTTTGATAATTTAAAAATAAATCAATAAGAATGCACTAATTAACTAGTAACAAAAAACTCGCTTATTTTATCTTTTAGTACCCAAGCATACTACTTTCTTCTCGATATCCACTGCACGCAAAAAATATTCTTGAAGGAAAAAATAGAAAGGGTGAGTAAAATTACAGTACTAAGTGGGAATTTACATTACTTACTTAAACTAGTTTTACCCAAAAATCTATATAGTTAAATTAAAAATCGTGCATACCTAATTTCAATGAAACCATTAATGATGTTAATAGTTAAAAATTTATATTTTATACATTATATATATATATATATATATATATATATATATATATATACAAAATAAAATAAACAACATCAATTTAATCTAAATTAGTTAACACAAAATACATTGAAGGAGCGCATTAACATCTATCTATCACTCTTACTCCACTCAACTTCTACTCATCTATGTGCATCAAAGGCTCACCATAGGCTATACATTATAACTACATAAATGTTTAATATATATATATATATATATGCAAATACACGTTATATGCTGGCCCAAGGTCACATCGCCATCATAACCATATAAGTAATATAAAATATTTAATTAAAATTTAGACGTCATAACAGTAAGAAATCACTAAAATCCATCATGCATACTATTTATCAAAATCATACATTTCATATATGTTTATACTATGTAAACAATAGCTAAGCAAAATATTTAAATCAATACAAGTTCGACACACCATAACTAAAAGACGTACCACCCAAATATTTTATCATAAAAATGCATAATCAATTTCAAATAATTTAAATTAATTTTTAAGTCATAATTATAATTATAAACATATGTAATATATATATATATATATATTCGATTTATATTTTAAAAATAAACAATTAAGTAAGTGACGAAATCCCTCTTTCGATCGTCTCAATTTGTGTGCTTCTAGATTCAAAAATTTATTTAATAATTCTAAACTCATGATTGAATTCTTCTCATCAAAACGAGTCCAGCAGATGCCCCCAGGGTCAAAAACAATGCCTGGAAAGCCTAAAACGGAAGGGTTGACTAGTCATCGCTAGTTAATGGCAACAGCAACTAGGAATTCAACGATTCGGGCAGTGGGTCATTAGGGGTCTTATAGTTTCAATGTCCTGAATCCAATGGTGCAATTCGTTTCTCCATTCGACACACCATTTATCAAAAATCTAGCCAAAAAGTTGTAGCTCCAGTATCATTTTCAAAAAAAAAATTCGACCACTTCTGGGTCCAAATTTTCTGATGGTTTTGTTTTACTCGTCAAGATGAGTTTACTAGTATACTCAATTTTTCAATAGGAGGTCCAGGTTGGCCAAAAAGTTGAGTTAAAAAATTTTAAAAACTTTAAATGAGATTTGTTAGCTCATTGAAAGTCGAATTGAGGTGAGGTTTGTGGTGGTAGAATGGCAACATCGAAAAGAGTGTGTGATCCAAAAATGGTGTTAATTGGAAGTCAGGAAGGGGTTTATTGAAAAAGTGATCGAAAAGTGGGAAAAGAAAAAAGAGAGGGAGCTTATTTGGAAATATTGAAAATATTAGGGTATTTATAGGAAAAGTTTTATAAAAGTTACATAATAATCCTAAACCTTTTTAAAATTATACTTGGTCATAAATATTCAAAAATCATAAATTTTATTCAAATTTTCTTATAATTTTGTCCTCACTAAAAGTCACTAAATATTCACGTATTTTATATTATCTATGTATTTATTTGATATTTTTCATGGTGCTATACATTTATTCATTAAGTTTCATATTCATACTATTTTTTCTTAAAAATATTTTCAGATTTGATACGTTTATAGAAGGACGTCAATCCACATCTTGAGCGTAAAGTTCTTGGCTTGCATTTAATTAGAAATCATACTAGGTATTTAGTATTCTTCATTGATTTACACATACATATTTTCTAGAAAGGATCTAGGAGAACTTTTGTGAAAATGCTTGGTTATAGAACATTACATTTGTAAATAATGTATATTTATATTTTTGATATGTACATATTATATACGTTAGCTATACGAGATACTAAAAGTTTTATACATTTGTGTGGGATATCAATGGTAAGTATACCTAACGGGCATATGGCGGTTATTACATACTCGGATTCGTAGATCGAGGCATGACATCTATTTTTACCCCTAATTATTAATTTATTCACAAGTTTACAAAAATATTCTTATAAAATCATATTATTTCATTCCTAAAGTTTTTAACATTTGTACAATATAAATATATCCTAAAATCATGATATTTAGCACTTAACTATATATAAAGAAATATTACATATCCTATATCTCAATTTCATGTTAATTAAGTATGTATATACTTGATGTAATATTTTTATATGCATAAAATAGCATAAATTTTCATAAATGTATATGTAATGCAAAAGAGTTTTAATAATTAAATATGAGTTTTATAATAAATATTAAAATACTTTATTATAAGTAATCAAATTTGTGACACTCAGATATAAATAAACCCTAATTTTTATTATCTCTTATATTTGAAAATGTTTTATGGAGTTATTGGAAGGAGACCGAGTGAAAATCGATTAAATAAGTTATTTTGTCGGGTAAGGGCAAAATAGTCTTTTCACTCAAAATTGAGGCCAAAGTAAGTTTTGACCGCATAAAAAGTCTTAGAATTTCATAAACATTATGTTGGTATATTTAATTTCAATTCGAGACGCGGTTGGTATATTTTTGGGAAGTCGGAAGTAAAAAGGGTAAAATCGTTATTTGATAAAGTTTTGATTGATCAAGCTAGATGTCAAGAATATAAATTAGTA
>CP135548.1:3135205-3155266 GCA_032402905.1 Khaya senegalensis | reverse complement strand
TAAAATTTTATAATTTAGTTAGAATTAAAATTTAAAATTAATTTAATTTTTAAATTAATAAGTATATAAATTATTTTATATTTTAATATAAAATATATTTTTATCCAAATAAAATACAATTAAGACTATTCTTTCATTTATTCTAACTACCAATCAAACAAAATAATACTCTTCTTTTTTCCTTTCCTTTCCTTTCATTTTCTTTTTTTTTTCTTTTATCATTTCCTTTCCTAAAAATAAATACAACTTTAAACTAATAATTTAGTTTTTCACTTTAAACTTATTGTATGGTTAAACTTTAAGTTTTATGTTAGTGAAGATTGAAAGTATTTTTAAATTTTTTATTTTTAGTACTTATTTTGTTAAATGTTATTTTATTTAAAAAAATTAAATTATTTATTATTTATTTTTTAATTTATGATAATCAATTGTTAAATATATTGATGGTTTAATATTAAATTATAATAAAATTAAAAAACAAATTTCTCAATTAAAAATATTTGTATGGCTAAAATTAAAATATTTATTAGTAAATTAATTATTAAAAATTTAAATTTAATTAGAATTAAAATTAAAAATTAATTTATTTTTTAATTATTAAATATGTAAATTATTTTATATTTTAATATAAGAAGGTATTTTTGTGAAAATAAAATAAAATTCATTCCATTATTCTATCTACAAAACAAATAAAAAAATATATTCCTTTCCTTTTTTCATTCCTTTCCTTTCCTCTTTGGTTTCTTCTTTTTTTTTTTTTCTTTTCTTAAAACCAAACACAACCTAATAATTAAGAAATCCACTATCAAAGTTTTAGCAAAAAAGACGGGCACGGATAAGGATTCAAACATCATATATGAAAAAAATTTCCAAGTTCCACAAAGTTTTGGACAAGTTGGTGCCATATATGTTCAAAATCAGTTCCATAAAGAGATATATTTGAAGGATGTTGTTCTTAATGGTTTCCGACATGGTCCTGTGAACATAAAATGTTGTTCATGGGTTCAGCCAACTCAAAAGAGACTTTTTTTTACAAACAAGGTCAGTTTCATATCTACTCTTCTCCGCTTCATTTACTAAAATTATGATATTATAGTTTTTATTATTGTTAAGCTTAAGCTTTTAGGTCTCAATGGTGATCCAACATATTTTGATATTGTAGAAAAATTCCTTTACAAAATCCTGATTGTAAATGCCACCTTTCTTACTGTTTCTTGAGTTGCATTCTAAATTATCTGTTTAATAATATTTGAAAATTAATTTTTAAAATAAAATTAATAATTATAAATCTAAAATGCTTATGGTAGCATGTGCTAAAATAATATTCTACACATGTTTAAAGTTAAAATCTGTTTAGTTAAAATATGAAAACTTGTTACCAGCAGTAAACTTGTTTTTACTCCGTAAAAAGATAGAAGATGTTATAATAATATAATGCAGCCACTTTAATTTATTTGGATATTTTTTGTATAATGGTTTGTGCAAGTAGCATACTCGTATGATCTGAAAACACTATAAATTCAAATTCATCTCTTAATTTTTGTTTATAATATTTACTTATTTATTTTTATCAGTCATACTTGCCATCACAAACACCAAGTGGATTGCAAAGGTTAAGAACTGAAGAGCTAATCAGTTTGCGAGGCAATGGACAAGGAGAACGCCAACGCTCTGACAGAATATACGATTATGATGTATATAATGATCTCGGCGATCCTGACAGCAACCCAGAGTTGGCCCGCCCGGTGCTTGGCGGTGGCGAAAAGTTTCCGTATCCTAGACGTTGTAGAACTGGTCGCCCACAATGTCAAACAGGTAGAATATTATATATGCATATCTTTAATAGGTAAGTTTTGAAAAACGTCTTAAACGTAGAAAGACTTTTGCGAATTGGGTATATGAAGAAATCTAATTTTATTTCTACTAATGCAGATCCAGCCTCGGAGAGAAAGAGCAGCACCGAAAGCAACTATGTACCGCGGGATGAAGCATTTTCGGGGATAAAGCAAGCAACATTTTCAGCTAAGAAATTATACTCAGCTTTGCATGGATTGATACCAGTTGTAGAATCCGTGATCACTGATGAACAAGACTTTCGAAACTTCACGGCCATAGACGAACTCTTCAACCAAGGAATCAAATTACCTCCACACGACCAAGAAGACTTTTGGGGAAAAAATCTTTCTAGATTGGTTAAGGAAATTGTCGAGATAGGTGAACATGTTTTGCGGTTTGAGACGCCTGATACAATGGAAAGTAAGAGTAATTGAACCTCTTAGCATATATTTTCTTGTATAAGTTCATATTTTGGCTTGGTTTGAGATTGTAATTTGCTTTAAAGATAATATATACAGTTTATAACACTAATTTTTAATAAAATTTATTCATTTTTTTGTTAATATTTAATTTTTGTTTGCTTCACCTCAGTACAAAATGAAGTCTAATTTTATTGTATTTTATTTTATTTGTTTTGTAGGGGACCAATTCTTTTGGTTTAGAGACGAGGAATTTGGAAGACAGACACTTTCTGGTCTCAACCCATGCTGCATACAGTTGGTCAGGGCATTATATATATCTTATTAATTAGCTCAGCAATACTGAAATTAATTAATTTTTTGTCATTTTTATGTACATTAAATAGTAAGATAAATTTTGCATAAATTCATGCAGGAATGGCCGCTAAAAAGCGCACTCGACCCTAAGTGCTACGGTTCACCAGAATCAGCAATCACCACAGAATTAGTTGAGAAAGAAATTGGATGCATTATGACTGTTGATGAGGTTATTTATAATTAATTAAGGAAAATCATGATCATGATCAACGGATATTTGTCTTTAATCAACTTGTGAATTAAAATTTTTCAACTTCTGTTTGTTGAAGGCTATAAAACAAAAGAAGTTGTTCATCTTAGATTATAATGACCTATTACTACCATACGTGGAAAAGGTGAGAAACCTCCCAGGCACAACTTTGTATGGATCTCGCACATTGTTCTTCTTGAACCCAGACGGAATGCTAAAACCAATAGCCATTGAGCTAACACGTCCGCCAATGAATGATAAGCCACAGTGGAAAGAAGTGTTTTCACCCAGTTCGCAGTCTACTGATTACTGGCTTTGGAGGCTCGCCAAAGTTCATGTCCTTGCTCATGATTCTGGTTATCACCAGCTCATTAGTCATTGGTATGTTCATTCTCTTTGTTAGTTTTATCATATATGCTAATGTGTTATCGCTATCTATGGACTTGATTTTCTTTTATTATTATTATTGTTTTCAGGTTAAGAACTCATTGTTGCACAGAACCTTACGTAATTGCAACCAATCGGCAACTCAGCGTGATGCATCCAATCTATAGATTGTTGAAACCTCATTTGCGGTACACGATGGAGATCAATGCTATAGCTCGAGAATCGCTTATCAATGCTGGTGGAATCATTGAAACCACATTCTCACCTTTAAAATACTCTATAGAGCTCAGCTCTGTTGCCTATGACCAGCTATGGCGATTTGATCATCAAGCATTACCCAAAGATCTTATTACCAGGTAGTCATATAAAGTACATATTTTCTTCCCTTGAGAAATTAATATAAGGTTAAGCATACGGACATAATATTATTATCTTTCTATGCAACTTTTTTGCATGAAGACACAAGTTAAGGAATTTACCTTCAATTTTTTGGCTACCTATAGAGGAATGGCTGTTGAAGATCCAAGTGCCCAACATGGCCTAAAGCTGACAATTGAAGACTATCCTTATGCCAAAGATGGTCTCGATCTCTGGTTCTCCCTAAAACAATGGGTGAGTGATTATGTCAATCACTACTACAATTCTGATCCAAACCTAGTAGAGTCTGACGAAGAGCTCCAAGCTTGGTGGACTGAAATTCGAACAGTCGGACACGCTGACAAAAAGGATGAATCATGGTGGCCTGTTCTGAAAACCCCAGACGATTTAGTTGAGATAATCACAACTATCGTTTGGGTAGCATCTGGTCAGCATGCAGCCGTAAACTTTGGCCAATATACATATGCAGGATATTTCCCTAACAGGCCAAGTATTGCAAGAACAAACATGCCCACTGAAGAGCCAGTATTTGAAGAAGACTTGAAGTGCTTCCACAAAAATCCTCAAGAAGCACTGATGAAGAGCTTCCCAAATACGCGTCAGGCTACTAAAGTTATGACTATTTTGGATATACTATCGACTCATTCTCCTGATGAGCAGTATTTAGGGAAGCAAATGGAGACAGCATGGGGTGAAGATCAAGTTATAAAGGCTGCATTTGACAGGTTTAAGTGTAGAATGATAGAGCTAGAAGGGATTATTGATGAAAGAAATGCAAACATGAAATTGAAGAATAGAAATGGAGCTGGGATGCTGCCATATGAACTCTTGAAGCCATTTTCGGAAAGTGGTGTCACAGGAAAAGGAGTACCTTACAGCATTTCCATCTAGAAATTAATTAATTATGGGGAAACAGATCGAAGAATGTCGTATACGTTTGTTTTTTTTAACGAACAATTGTTTCTGAAGTAACAAATATCGCAGAAAGAATAATGAGTACTGGATTCTAATTTTATGTTGTATGTGAGTGCTAGAATGAGTCAAATAAATCACTACTACTATTATTATTGTTGTTGTTATTGCTGCATCACACTTCCTCAGCAGAATCAGTCCTCAACACATATAAGAAGATTGATCATAATAACTGAAAACACGCGTCCTATAGTTCGTTTCTGATTAAAATATTGTCCTCCTAAAATTAAAAAATTACTAATGTAATACCCAACCCATTAAGCCGTTAAAAACAAAAAAAAAAAAAAAAAAAGAAAATAGGCCCATAAATCTTTAAAAATCTTGGCCCATGTCATTTAGTATATATGTATATGGATAAGCATGAAATTGGCACAGAAGTTTGAAGAAACTCCTGGAACCAACGGAAAGAGAGAAAAAGAAAAAAAGAAAAGAAAAAAAAAAAAAAGGAGAAAGAGAAGAAGTAGGAGAAGAGGAAAAGGAAGAAACAAAAAAGGAGAAGAAGAAGGAAAAAAATAAGAAAGTAAAGGTAAGATTTTCTCTTTATTTTTTATTTTAAGAAAAAAATTATTTATTTTAGTATAAAAATTATTAAAAATTAAATAAAATAGATAGAATTTTATTTTATTAGTTTAATAGTTAAAATTATTATTATTTTAAATTTTTAAACTCTAAATGGAAAGATTTTGGGTCAAATTTAAAAGATTGATTAGAAAATTTCTCTAGAATTGTTGAAAATTAAGTGAAAATTTGTAAAATTTTGATTAAGGGTAAAAATATAAAAATTACAAAAATTTTGTCTTATTTTATAAATTAAAAATTTTATATGCAAATAGTTAAAAATTTTATGTTAAAATAAAAATTCTTATAATTTTAGAATAAGATGGCAAGTTCTAATAATTTTGAATTTTAAATATAAATATTTTAACTTATTTCTATAACTATACATATTATAGGGGTTTTTTTTTATAATTTATCATTATTAATAATTTTTATTTTAAAAATTTAAAATTTTAGAATTTTTAGACCGAACTTTAGTTTTATTTTAAGACGATGATTGATTTATATTTTATTATAGATAGTATAAGTTATTAGTTCATTTTAGTGATTTTACATTAATTTTTATAAAATATTATTAAACAATAATAACAGAAAGGAGGAGGGTCCGATGAAATTTTAGAGAGAACAGTTTCAGATCAATTCATGTAGATATTTCACGTATAATTGAGTACTTTGAGTTTGAAAAACTTAAAAATAAGGTTTTATATTAAAATTTTATGAAAAATTATATTTCAATAACACAATTATTATTCTATCCTATTTTGTATAAATTTTTTGCGAATTTAATAATATTATTATTGTTAAATTATACTTCTAATGTTTACAATTTTGTGAAATGATGTGAAATAAATTATAGATATTTCACATATAATTAAGTATTTTGGATTTGAAAAACTTAAAAGTAAAGTTTTATATTAAAATTTTATGAAAAATTATATTTTAATGACACGATTACTATTCTATCCTATTTTGTATAAATTCTTTGCGAATTTAATAATGTTATTATTATTAAATTATATTTCTGATGTTTACAATTTTGTGAAATGATATGAAATAAATTATTTTATTATTAATGTGTGTTATTAGATTATAAAATAGTGCATGGCCTTTCATTTAGTATCAGTGATTATAAACCTGATTTCAATCCCACGGTAAAAGTCTGTAAACTTGAAATTATGGGCAGTGATCCCTAAGTATAGAGCCTCTAAAATACTCAAGTTACACATTTTTTGTAAAGTAGTTCCTAGAAATAGTATTTTAAAACTATGCATTGCACATAGTAATAATTAAATTATATTATTATTGCATTATCATCATTTATATTTATTTATACTTATTTACATTATTTATAACTTGATTAATTAGAAGCATAACTATTATTAAATTTATTTGAAAAATCTCAATTATATGTGAATATTTATAAAGTTTGGACTCATACCCTACTTTTTAAATTCTTTTGGCGCAACAAAAAATATGTAAATTTGGAGGAATTTTATCCTTTTGCTAATTGTATTTTGAAAGGTTATTTTATTGTGTATATATCATGTTAGTCAGAATGTTATAAGGAAATTGTTCATATTTTTTTAAATAAATATATTAAATTTTGATGTGATGTATTTTGTTATAATGGTAGTTTAAAATTTCATGAGAAATATTAAAAATATTATAGAATTTTAATATTTGCAGATTTATATAAATATTGCCCATATATAGTTAAAGCACTACTAAAATATCCACAACTACACTCTTTCACTTCAAATTATTCCATTAAATTCAAATTCATGAATCCTAGTTAAAAGAGCATGACAATTAACATAAAATATACTAAGATACCTCTAGTTACTTGAAATATAAATCTTTGTTAAAAAAGGAGTCATATATCCCAACAATCTCTAACTTAAGTGAATTTTTCAATTTGAGAGAGAAACTATGATGAAATAATATCCACCATTGTTGCATCCACACAACCATATTGTTTCCATCTCTTTTGTTATATTATACCAAAATATACAAAATTTATCCATCTCTTTTGTTATATTATACCAAAATTTATCCATCTACACAACCATGTAAGGCTTATAACAAACAATGCATCTATAATTGGATTTTATATGAGAATCCTTTCTAACAGTAACATGATTCTATAACAACAACATGATTCTTAATACAAAGAATTACTGCACTTCAAGTATCTCCAGTAACGTTATGATTCCGATCCTCAGCATAAAGAATTATCATATTCCATCATATTCAAAATACATATCACTTAAAATTAAATTCTGAAATTTTCTTCGGTATATATTGAACACCATAGTGAAAATTATCTACTCCAATGTTTGGCTCCTTTCGAAGTCCTCAACTATCGATATAAATTCCACCACACATTGTATAACCATCAAAGCACGACTTATGTGCAAAAATAATTTGGATAACTATCTCAAACAATATCAATCTCTTTATGGAGAAGAGAGACCCATCGTTAGTAACATTATTAGTATCTCAGTTACTAATTTAAAGTTACTTGGAGAACATGTTCCATACAATTCTCTTTAAGGTGTCATGATTATCCACCCCTTGGGTTGACTATAGCTTCAATTTCTTATATATCCAAATTAGACCAATATATCCATGACTCGTATTTACAACAAGCCAAAATTATTTCTCCCATTAAATTCTTCCATATCAAAGGTCACTAAATTTGAATACCTACTTATTGACATATTCTTTTACCTTAAAACCAAGTTATGATACTACTTGATGTAAATTTTTAATTCCCACTCAAAATCCTCTAGAATGAATATATCAAAAAATAGTAAATAAAGATAAAAATAGAGAAAAATATTAATTACACAATACAAGTATTTACATGAGAAATTTATATACGGAGAAAAAATCACAATCACCAAAGATGACAATAGAAATATTTACTATGTAAAAATTGTTACAAGCTTATTTTCAATAATTTTTTCCAGCACTATCGATTGTTTTTCCTTACACCTAAACCCCAATTAAATCCAACCACACTCAAATCTAAATAGATCTCACTATTTCTCTTAATAAAATTTATCTACTTCAAATATTAGTATTTTATCTTAATAAACTTAAGATTAATACTAAATCTAGATAAACCTCTAACCTCTAGAAACATTTATTATTAAAAATTACATTATGAATAATATTGTGTAATCTTTTTTTTATAATGATAGCAGCCTCCCTAAATATACTTACTAATAACATATTTCTTCTAATATTAATTTTTTTTTTTTTTTTTACACAAGTCAAATTTCACCTTTAAAAAATTGCGAATGGTATTGTATAATTTTCTTTTATAGTAATCTCAACCTTATATAGTTAATAATAATATAATTCTTCTAAAATTAGTATTTTATTTTTTTATATAAGTCGAATTTTATCTTTAATAAGTAAATCCTATAAGAATTCTATTTAACCATTAAAATAAAAGTTCTCTTAAAATAAGAAAACTACTAACAAAAAATATAGTAGAATACCCTTAGTTACTAATCTTGTTGAAAAAAGAGTAATATATTTTAACAATTATTGCATTCAATTTTGGAAACTTGAATTGATCTTATTAACTTTGGGAATTTAATTTTAAAATAAGTAGATTAAACTTTAAAAAGATGGATGGAATATCATTTTTAAAATACATAATCTTGTAATATAATCAAGATAAATTATTTAAGAAATTATGATATGTGTTCTTAGTAAAGATTATAATAAATAACAGAAAAATTCCTTGATTAATGACCTCATTAATTTTCAAATAGTTGTTCAAAATCATTTCATGGGTGCACATTTTTCTTGATTTTAATTTCTATAATCATGCATTTTTTTCTCATTTGCAACATTTATATAAAATTGTGATATATGAGATGAAATTTTTTAAAAAGACAAAATTTAAACGCAAACCATATTAATTTATCGTGAGATTTATCATCTTCTCTTAATTTGAAAGTAATTGTTTGCTTAATTTGAATAACAGTTTTAAAAATGAAACATTAGTGTCAACCTTAAGAAAATTATTAGATTTGGGCCAGGCGCTCAATGCCGGATTGTTCAATTATACAACCCATATGAAGATACAACCGCCAAAGAAAATTACGCATTTGAATTAAACCATTAATTCAAACAGTTGTGCTCTTTCACGTTCAAAACATAAAAACAGAAAGGAAAGAGTATTGTGAATTTTTATTTTTAAGAGACCACAGAGAATAAAAGAGACAGAGAAAAGTAGAAAAAGAAAACACAAAAACAATATTTATATTGTGATTCACAAAGAGTTCTTTCTAAGAATTCTATTTTGAATGTAAGTAATTTAATTAATTAATTAATTTTTCAATATTATATTCTTCAACGACTTGCGAGCACGAGTAACATCAGCTTCAAAACTGCAACACCTATATTATATATTCATGCATAACCTTGCTTTATTAGTTCATGCAAGCAGAAGAACCTTGCATTTCTCGACAGAGAAAACAAAGGTTGATCGTCGGAGAAATGGGAAAAGGAGGAACAAAGTTAGAGGACACGGCGACGTGGGTGGTAGCTCTAGTTTGCAGTGTATATGCATACATGTATGGTTTTGTATTTTTCATTTGTTTCACCACATCTATTTGTGAATATATTTTCTTATGGAATGGCAAGGTACATTGCACTCGTGAGATCACGTGTTTATATAATTTATGTATAAATAAGTATGTGATGATAAAATTGTACAAATATAATAAAAATAATTATTTTAATAAGATTGAATTAAAAATAATTATTTACGTAAATGAGGTCTAAAATAAAATAAAAATAAAAATTTTTTCATTCTATAAATAAAATGATGATGATACAATGTTTATTTTTTACGAAATTTTACTTTAATCATTTATCAACTTTTTACTTCATACTGGCCAAAGATTAGGATTTACCAACTATTTAATTTTTTTGGTTCAAAGTGAATTGATTTTTCCATTATGTTGTTATTTTATTTAAATATTTTAATAAATAAGCTAAAAGATTACAAAAATATTAAAAGTTTGTTTTTGACAAATGGTGTTATATGGCAGATATATGAATACCTAGTACTACATACAAAATTGAAAACAAATAGTATCTTTAATTTAGATTTATGATAAAATAAAGAAAAATCTTTGTAACAAAAATTTATATTTCACTTAAAAAATAATAAATATGTTATTATTTTTTAAGAAATGAATGATTATAGATTTTTTTTTTTTTTTTGTGAGATTGGATATTTAAGAAGAAAATTTGAAAATAAAGTGTGATTATTGTTTTTATTATTATTATTATTATTATTATTATTATTATTATTATTATTATTAAGTATAATTTTAACAAGCAGTAAGAGTTTAATTTCTATTCAATTATTGGTAGAAACAATTGAAGTAATTCAATTAGTTGTGAACCAATTGTATTCATAATAATTGAAATATTAAATTTTGATAAATAAATATAAATAATTTCATAAGTCCAATTATAATCGCATGTGATAATCACAATATTTCCATGTGGGATGGAGCACACATAATTAATTTGCATATTATATATGCATGTAGTATATTTATAAATAATTTCCTTATATCTATTTATATATTTAATTATCCATCACCTTCTTCTATATTTTAAATTTGTATTTTAAGACTCTTTCTAACTAAAATCTAAAACCCTAACCAAACTTCATTAATAAACTGTATGTTTCATCAACCTAATGACATGCATTTTGGAATTATACTTGAATTATATTATTATTTGAAGAAAAATTTTTAAAATATATATATATATATATTTGTTAAGATATTAGAGAAAATTAAATTATAAAAATTTATTATTTATAAATTAAAAAGTTTAATTTAAAATATTATTTTTATTGTTAACAGTTTTTCAAAGGTATTTTCATTTTCGTTTCAAAAGTTCTCTATATTATTAGTAATCGTTCACTTTGAAAAATATTTTATTTTATTTAAAAATAAATATGATTTATATCAACTCATTTGGACAATACAAATAATAAAGTTGGAATGATAGAAACACGCAGAAAATACAAGAAAGGCATCACAAGTATAAATGATATAAATAGTCAAGGAAATATATATTGTTATCTTGTTAATTTCATAATTATTTGTGATTTTAAATTAGGTCAATTATTATTATTGTTTTTTTATTTTAACAAATATATGAAATCAGAAAATAAAATTTTATTATTCATAGATTAATAATTAATACTTTATCCATTATTTAAATTTTCTAAATATAATACTAATATTAATTTACAGTTACTAATAATTCAATTTGTAAATTTTTTAAAAATAATATAAAAAAATATGTGAGATCAAATCTTATTCTAAATAAACATCTAATCTGTTTGTATCTAATGTACTTTTTTATATTGTTATAATTTTTATATTTATTTATAAATTTATAATTGAGGATCAAAAATAAAATAAAATTTAAAAAGAAATAGAGTCAAACATTTTTTTGGGTTGAAATAAGAAATCAAGACAAACGAAACCATATTATTTAATCAAAAATACTATTTATTTGCTACATGATGTAACACAAAGCATTTGATACATAATATTAAAATTATGGTAATAAGAACCAAGAAGCACACTTGACACAGTAAAAAAAAAAAATTGTCCCAACTCTACAAATCAAAAGCATCGTGTTCTAAGGCTTCACTTACTTTGAAATTATATCTTTTTGGGTTAATCGGAGTAAAAATAAGTGAAGCCCATTAAAAATTAGTGCTTACCAAAATTTTTATCTATTATGCTTTCAAAACGTGGTAAAAGCACTATAATCTCAAACAAATCATAAATTTTTGAACCCTGGCTATGGCATTACTTCAAAAAAAGAGGAGCACTCTTGGCGAATCCAGCTGGTTATTTCACAAACTTGGCTTCCCCAGAATTACCTAATATGATAATCAAACCAAGAAAAATGTGAACTGAGTTTATATTCAAATCCATCTTCAAGAATTATGTAATCGTTAGTTGTAAGAAAATTGACAGCAAGTAAACATAACATCACAGGGTGAAAAAAATGGAGTCATTATCCTATGTACAAGAAGAGAATAGTAGAGAAGCTCAATCCTTTTCAAAAAAATCATAAAAGAACATCTAAGAAAGGGAATTCTTTGCAGTAGGAACCATAACGACATGAAAGATTTTCCAGCTGAGGTGGCAGATTTCCTAGCTGTAGACATAGAAATAAGTAAACTTCTATGGTGGCCTAATACAAGGATTTCTGGACCTAAGAGTAATTTTGAGAATGTGTGAATTAGCCTGGTTGTGCTCCATACTCCAATGCACAAGGAATCAGCATATTATCTAGCAGATTAACAGCATACAAGGAGTAACCTGCCCAAGAAACTATCTGTTAAAGGTATTTACAAAGGAATTAAGTGGTAGATCTAATTAATTCCTGAATGACTGAACCATATACCCAATTAATTTTAAATGTTAATGTTTAATTTTGGCATGATATTCAAAATGGAACCTGTCTTCAATTACGCCCAGACCCTAACTTTTTCAAATTTCAAATGGACAAATCATCCATGTTGATCACCGAGATCGACCTGCTATGCCTATCATCATACTGATGGTTCAACCTTAACTCATTAGTTAAATCTGAACTGACACTTCCAATCTCTCAAAACTATGTTGCTTTGGTCCTTATCAAGCCTGACAACCACCAAGGGTAGCTCTTTGATGTTGTGTGCAAGCATTAGTAGAAGCAGGTAAATTCTTGCTGGATAAAATTTGATCCTTAAGCATACTAAACTAAAAAATAAGGCCTGATTAAATAAGAGTAACAAGAAATTCTTCTGGTTGTTTCTTCTAATCTTTTACTCTTTGGTCAAAGGCTATTATAGCAAAAATTGCACCATTATCCTTGTGGTGGACTATAGTGTTTGTAAAAGGATTCTCGAACTGCTGATGATGAACATCTTCTCATACATTTCATAATTACAAGGGATATCGTGCTCTTGTATACATATCTCCTTGACCATATCTTCCAAAGTCATATCACCATAACAGCCTCCGTCAACAAATCATCAGTATTTAAAATTCAAATTAAAGTGTCATACAGAAATGGATGAATTGTTTCTTTACCACAAGATAGATATGTGATCACATATAACACTCCTTACAACAGTAATTAATTTTCCTACATCACAATTACCAATATGCTCACTCCCTTCCCACTACAACCACTGTTTGTATGAAAGTTTTCCAATTCTATAAATTGGAAATCATTCTACAATAGAAAAGTAGAATGTTATGGTTGTGAAGGGTCAAAAAGATATGCACACTTCTGATATTATTTCAATACTTGTCAAAAATCAAAATTGGCACATCCAGCTCTATCAGTAGCCAAGCCATATCTAGTGTCTCACAAGGGATTTTCCTTTTGTTTTAATAGCTATGATTTGGTCATAAATAACAATATACCAATGTATGCATGATAATCCATATGAATTGGTTGAATAAACCCATGTACAAACAAACCATGATCATAAAGAACTGAAGAACTTGAAAATGTTTGTAAAGTAAAATTTCAAGTTCATATGAATTTATACCTTCATTTTAGACTCATTCCACGTTAACCCAATCCGCTTCCAAAGACTTGATCATCAATATCAAGCCTAAAGCATCATACCAAAATGGCACAAAAATTATTAGAACAAATGAACTCAATGCCAACTATAAATTGTCCCAAATAATATATTTATTCTATCTCTGAAAAAATAGCATGATAAAATTAACATTAAAGTGGAGAGCATCTCTTGGAAGAAATATGAGATGGTCTTAAGAACCACAGATCATCTTCTTAAACTCTTATCAGCCTCAGAATTCATCCCTCCAACATTCTACTTCTACCATTGCTTTTCCCACTTCTGTGAAAACTCAATAGGCTTCATAGCGAGCATTCATTATTCATATCAAAGAGAGCTAACTGTAATCGGATTATCGAATTAACAACTATATGAAAACTCATCAAAAATGAAACCTGGGCCCTTAATCTCTGGTACAAGAATAAAGAAGGATGCAAGTAAGTTGCAAATAAATATTAAAGTCAACCTAGTATCAACAGGGGCCTGATTCGAAATAGAATCAAAAGAACCAGCATACTTTTGAAACACAGGTATTTTATGACATTAATGTTTTCTTGAGTTCTTTAATCAAGTTTTCTCAAGATTTTAAAATGGGATCAATAAAGTTGTTCTACAATATATAGAAATAGAATGTTGAAGAATATACTTCAGAGAAAAGTATTTTCAAATTTCCTTAAATTAATAAAGGAAAAATAACAGTCCAAGGCAAACCTGAGCATGTTCTTGTTTGGATCAAATTAAATGAAGGTGGAAGCTGCACTTGGAAAAACTACCACAGTCCTCCATCATGCACAAAACTGATCAATGCCAAACATTACATGTCAACAATCAGAAACCTTAAGGTTAAACCATTGCAAGTAACAAGCATTTAAAGGAAAACAGACACCTACAGTCCTGAGATTTAACTAGTTCCTTAAGTGCAGAGACTAACTCCATTGATTTCTTAGAGCCTTCTAACCTTAAATGTGGAAGCCTAAATGGATCAGATGAAGTTGTTAAAAACACAAACTCTCTTTTGAGTAATGTCTGACTTTCAAACAAACAAGTAATTTCTCCCAAACACCCTTCTTGATTCCTTGTTTGCAGAAATGTCACAGGACCCAGAGGTTTGAAGAATTAGGCTTTAGATACCTCAAGTTTGAAAAGCATCACTCAAGTGTAGGACTGATATAAAGTCCAGTCAGTCATCTCAATATGTGACCCATGAGCCTATAAACTGGTTTGAGTAAAATGTAAACTTGCTTAACTTAGCATTGAATAACCTACACAGATCCTAAAAGTGCATTTCTGAGCTGAAAAGTGGAGCTAAGTAGTATAGAAGTCATACAATTCTATCAAGCAAAATGGTTAACTTGAAGCACAGTCAAACTGGTCAAGGACCTGTGTGATGAATTCGGAACTTAAGTACCTAATTTGCAATCCTCTAGTTTAGGACTATAGTAAAAATATCCAAAAATTTGTGATTTTCATCAATATGGAACCTACTCAAATCCCATGAAAGGGCCAATAATCAGTCTCACTGCATGACATAAATGCATCGAAAACAACACGGTTAGAATCACAGACAATAATTTTAGCAGAAAGAAAAGTTTCAACATTGAAGAGGGGAAATTTGCTCACGTGAGATGAGAGACTAGATCAAACAAAGTATACCTAACATGCTAACTCACTTTCCTCCAAGGTAGTAAACCTCACAACCTCAGCACAGAGCTGCAGTTTCATGCTAGCAGCCAAAGTTGGCTTGAACTCCACTTGTAATTGAAAATTTAATGGGCGAAATGAAAGAAATTTAGATGAAAATGAGGATACAAAACAAGCACAAACATTAGGCTTAACCCCTCTGCACTAACACCACCGACCCAAAAACAAACAGAAGGTAAAAAAAAACAAAACAAAGAACTCTTGCATTCCAAACCTTAGGCTTAACCCATGTCCTAATCATTTTATTTTTATTCATTTATCATTATTTTCTTTTTGTTGCATTTAATTGTTAAAGTAAATTTAGTACATAATACATCCTCATGATGGAGGCAGCTACTGGTCCCTGTTGCCACTACTATGTATGCACAATTTCCAACAGATGCCACCAGATCAACTTCAGCCACCATAAAGTAATATTTGAAATGGAAAACACAGTCAATGATGACAGCCAATAATGAGAGTTTTTGTTTGTTAGAATTTAGCAGATCACAAGAAAAGTATACTGGGAGAAATTAAGATTCACAACTGCTTGGCAGAAATTAAGATTTGTGATTGCTAGGATTCAGGTCAGTTCAACATGTATATTCTGCTTACAATAGTTCTCACTCACATCCCTGGTTAAGACAAAGTAGGTAGTCCGCTGAAACAGATCTCACTTATAAAATAGTTAAAAGGACTACCATATCATTTCCAAGCAAAAATATACAGCAATCAACTCATTGGGTATTTTACCAACTCCAAAACAGAGAATTGACTCTCAGAAATACTATGTCATCAACACTTAGAATAACTGTGTAAAACTTCAAGCAATTTATAAAAGCGCAAGAAACTGCAATTAAATGTTTCGTAGCTCACACCAGCAGAAAAATGAAATACTTTTGAAAAGAAAAGCAAAATGAGCTAAAAATAAAAGTGCAAGTTCCCATTGTTGTGATTGTTTGATTGAACAAGAGAAAGAGGTTACCGGTTGGATATGTATAGCGCTTCAATGTCTGAGGCATGCTGATTTCCATAGGATGAAAACTGCACTATCTGCCTATATATAAAATTTAATGACTACATTCAACCCATGGAAGCAGCCACATCCGAAAAATCATCAGAGCTAGATGAGTTTGACAAATGGTGGTTTTCCATGCCACCCTTCAACAATGAATAATTTCCCATGCCTACCCTTACACAAGGGATAAATCTGTCAAACAATGGCACATGCATTGCCTCACCAGGAATCAACCCCAAATTCCACATCTCACTTAGTTGATTTAAGGCTGACAAAGATGGATGGTATTTGAATATAAAATTTGCTACCCGAATGCATGTACTGTAGTCCAGTTCAATCCTTGCCTCAATGATTTCTTGTAATAACTGTTCAACCATCTTAAAATCTCTTTCCTTACAGAAACCAGAGAGCATTTTGTTATATGTGTAGGCATTGGGCAATATACCAATGTCTTTCATCTCACTGTACAAGGTAGAGGCTTCTGCAAACCTTCTGCCCTTGAGAAGTCCATGAATGGCAACTGTGTATGATACAACATCTAGTGGGAATTTCTCTAAAATGGCTCTCCTAAACAATTTTATGGCACTATGACATTTACCAACTCTTACAAGTCTATCTATAATTACAGTATGGACATGAGCATCAAGACTGGGATAATTCATGACAATCCCCTGGTACACATTAACAGCTTCATCAATTCTTCTAGCTCCACACAGTCCACAAAGTAATCCAACAAAGCTGTAATTGTCAGGTGTAAAACCTCTATCCAGCATACTATCATATAACTCCACAGCATGATTTGCAAACCCGGCCTTACAAAAGTAACTTAAAAGTGCATTATAAACTACTAGATCTGCTTCCACCTCAAGTCCACAAACTAACTTGGGTAGAAGAGAAAATCTTCTAGACGAACATAATGTAGATAATAAAGAGCAAAACGTATAAGAATCAGGAACTAATTTCTGCTTTGACAAACCAGCAAACACATTAAGTGCATCATCATATCTTCCAATCTTAAATAAACAATCTATTAGCACATTGTAAAAAACCAAGTCAGGAGAATGCCCTTTGGATTCCATGATGCCTAAAATACTAAATGCACTGCTGACCATTTTGGCTTCCATGAAACCCTTAATCAGAGAAGTATATGTTACAATATTAGGAGAACAACCAGTCTCAACCATCTTCTTTAACAAATAAACTGCCATATCAAGTCTTCTCAACCGGCAAAACCCATCAATCAATACACTCCAAGCATTCACTGACAAAGAAATACCCAAAGTAATAATCAGACCTAACACTTGGTACGCCTCAGCTATCCTACCCATTTTGCAGAAACAATTTAAAATCATCTCAAATGTCTCAACATTAGGATAAAAACCCTTCCTCAACATTATCCTTAGTACATGCTTGACATTGATCGTATTATTCAGCTTGCATAAATTACACAATGCAATGTTAAAACTCAAAAAATTTGGCAACTGGGTCTCCTTCAACACCAGAATACCAATATCAGTGTGCCCAATCTTGAATAATACATCCATAACAATATTACGTGCATATGTGTTTGGCATATAACCAAAATTACCCATTTCCTCGAAAGCCTCAAAAACCATCGCATACATTCCTCCACGCCAATAAATCCTCAACAAAAGCAAGAAAGTTTGTGCTTTTGTTACACACCCAACACTCTCCAATTCACTCACAATTCCTCTCACAGTCTTATACCGTTCAGTCAAACGAGTAACCACACTAATCATGTAATCAAATGATTGAGGATTATGAAAGTAATCACTTTGCTTTGCACACCAAATGAAAAAACTCAAAGCAATCAAATCAGAAGGGCAATTCACTAAAGTTGGATAAACAACACGAGGGGAAAGAATAATTGGATTGCTCTTATTGGGAAAATCTTGATGTGGACCATCAAAATTTTCTGGAGAAAATAATCTGCGGGGTTGTTCAGTTGTGACACATACCTTTGGAGATGAAATGTGGTGAATTGAATTAGATGGGACTGCTTTCAAGATTTTCCTTCTTCGTGATATGTATAACAAGTTCCTTTTGCATCTCCATAGCATATTGAGCTTTGCAAAAAAAGAGAAGAACTAAATGAATGTTTGGAAAAACAAGAAAGAAAAAATAGAGAGAAAGAGAAGAGGGTTTCAATCTAATATGTCGGATTTCCAGTTTCCTTTCCAGGAAAATAGAATTTTCTTGGTGCTAACGAAACATGAGTCAGTTTCATTTTACCACAAAGAGAGTGTCTGAAAGGGAAGAAGGGAAGAAGGGTTTATGGACATTGCAAAACCCTGAACATTTGTCATTAGAACTATGTAATCTTAGGAAATTAAAGTATAATATTTTGTGTTTTTAATGGATAGGTCCCTAGTTTTTTATACAATTGTAAACAAAGACATACTTTAATTGTTTATAACGAATAAATCTCAGACAATACCTATTTATATAAACGTCTAATATCGAGAATTTATTGCTTGCGAATGACCAAAATATATATTTTTATCCGCTGTTATTTTACCAAAAATCAGCAACTTATACTTTGTTTTTCAATTATTATTTTGATTAATAACTTAAATTAAAGGTTAATTCCCATTGCACTTCGGTTAATAGGGATTTCTTATAGTATTTTATTAAAAAAATAAAATTTTATTATTATTTTAATAAATATAAAATAGTCCATTCATATTTAATTAATACAATGTTAAAAGGATTAATAAAACAAAAATTAATTTTTTAAAAAAATTTAGGGTCAATAATATTAAATAAAATTTTATTTTTATTTTAAACTCAAACTATTAACATAAACTAACACTTGTCGATTTACTTTAGTTCAATTTTATAACTATTATCAATTTGGATTTTGATCTAAATTAACATTGACAATTTTAATTTAATTTGAAATTTAAACTAAATTAACTTAAATTTTTTTGAGCATCTTATATTCGTTGGGTCTCATTTTTTATTTCAAATTTTAGAATTTTAAGTCTTTTGAGTTTTAAGAGGTATTGTAGTGATTTTTACTTAACTTTCAAACTTAAAATTATGTTTGAAAATACTAAATTTTAGTGAAGCCATCCATTTTTACCCCGGCATTTGATATTTAATGTTTCTATTCGCATAAGATTTGTAACTTAAAAGCCATCATATCTTATCACACATTAATACAAAATGAAATTTTAGGGTTTTGTGTCGGCTCTAGGTCTTAATTACAATCAAATTCATGTCCAAATGTTATGATATTGAATACAAATTATGGACATCCCAAAATAAATTTTTTGATACATTTATTAATTTTTAAACTTGTTAAGAGATATTTTAAAAAATTAAAAAATAATAAAAATTTTCTTTCATTTCCCAAGCATTATACAAGATAGTGCTATTTGTGCTTATGAAAAAAGCATGACATGCGCTTTTAAAATTTTAAAAGAGCTTTTGTATTTTGTTCCTGTTTTTTTTATATTATTTTAGATATTAAAAAGTATTTTTTTAATTAATTTAATATACAATAATATTATATATATATAAATTTTTATATAATTCATCATTAATATATATATATATATAAAATGTGACAAATATATAATGTTGTCACATTACT
>CP135548.1:3098467-3135035 GCA_032402905.1 Khaya senegalensis | reverse complement strand
TTTGTGCTTATGAAAAAAGCATGACATGCGCTTTTAAAATTTTAAAAGAGCTTTTGTATTTTGTTCCTGTTTTTTTTATATTATTTTAGATATTAAAAAGTATTTTTTTAATTAATTTAATATACAATAATATTATATATATATAAATTTTTATATAATTCATCATTAATATATATATATATATAAAATGTGACAACTATATAATGTTGTCACATTACTTTATATACAAAATTTACTTACGAGTTAATATTCTTATTATATGTTCTATAAAATATATATATATATATATATATATTGCTATGAATCAAATTCTTATAAAAATTTTATTAATACAAATTAATATAGTTATATTATATCATTCTCTTGTTGTATCACATTAGTGTACATCAATAGAATATGTATAAGAATTTGCAAGTTAAATATGAAATGGTTTTAGTTATTTTTGCTTATTTACTTGAAAAAAAGAAGAAGATGTATTTGGCAAAATGAGTATATCTCATTAATTTTGCATGGAAAATCAAATTTTCAAAATAAATAACAGAAAAATGATACGACTTTTCTTCTTAAAAAGATTTGTGTGTTTAATAACTATCCTTAATTTAGAATTTTAGTCACATATCTTTTTTTTTAAAAAAAAATAAAAATTGGCAGGATGAAAGTGGGCCTGAGACTTGGATTTTGTTAGATTATATGTAAACTTCTTTAATTAGGATTCCTTGAAACTTCTTTTTGTTTTTTTAAAATTATTAGAAATCTTTTGTAATTTTATCCCAAATTTGTCCTCAAATTTTATAAAATTTATTCCCAAATCTTTTCATCCCTCCTTTACCTCTATTATTATTATTATTATTATTGAAATATCTAACAGTACATTGTAGTATTTTAACTCCATCGTTTTTTTCATACATCGTGTGTTATATTATAATAAAAAATTTAAAAAAAAATTAACGTGCACTAATACAACTTTATTAAAATAATTTATGTATGAAATGAGATAAATTGATCTTATTTATAAACTATATTATTTGAAATTGTGATATGTTTATTATACTTTAAAATAAAGTTAAAAAAATGTTTGATAACATATATAAGATTCAATTATTTTTTAATAATATTTTATATACAATGCTTCTATTTTATAAATTATAATTTAAAAATTATTACATTACTATAATCAATATATATATATATATATATATACATGGAGGTGAATTTATTATTAAATTTAATTGAGTTATTTAATTTTATTGTTAAATTAATACTTTATTTAGTATTCAAATGTAGTGATTTTTAAGTTAAATTTATTGTCGAATGAAAGTATTAAATGTTAAATATTTATAAAAAAAAAAATCATAATAAGTCTTGCTTAAACTTTGTATTATTGAATTATGATAAAATTATTATAATTGTGAATGAAGTAGTACTCTGTGGGGCAGCTTTTGGGTTAATAATATAACATCGAAGTAATTTAGAATTTGATTCATTTGTTTATAATAAAATCATCAAAGGGATTTGCTGTGCCCTGCAATTAATTGCAGTGGCAGTTATTTACTGCTTGGTTAAGTGGCTGGCCTCCATCAAAATCTTGACAAATAATAATAATAATAATAAAGATTTTAAAATTTAGTCAAATTTGAAATTCTGAATCTGAATAAAGATCATGGTACAGAGACGGATTACCAAACCCCAAATAAAAAACAAAACGACAAAGGCATCTATCAGTCTGCTCCCAAGGCTCACGCCACATGCGCAAAAGCAGTAGTGTGCAGAATTCCAGTAGGGCATATCTGGAAATTCACTTTCTTACAGTCAACAGTTTTAGTCATTTTGACCGGAGCTACACCAAAATATATATATAAAAAAAAAAATGAGTGAAAATTACGTCGCCTACACAAAGTCCATAATAAAAAGATGATGATGAATGGTCAAAACAAATGCAAGAAAAATTGGTTCATTTTAATTGTTTATTTACATGGGACAATTATTAGAGTAAATATTATTAGACTTTATAGGGATGATATATATCTTTTTAACACAATTTAATATAAATTAACATATTTAAATTAATATAAAATAATTATTTAATTATTAGTACAAAATAATACAAATTATAATTACGTACGTTTCGAATTTTGAATTTTTGATATATAAATTTATTTATAATATAATTAATTATTTAAATAATTATAACGTATTAATTTATAAATAATTTAACGTTAAAATAAATGAACACACTTAATAAAAAAAATTATTCTTTTTGTGACACAATTTTTTTTTTTTGTTTTTAAAATATTCATATGTATTTGAGTTTGAATTAGAATTTAATTGTAGTCATTTTGGTGTCGAGAATAATTACTAACTCTTTAAAATAAGTATATATGATATTATAAATTTTATAAAAATATATTATAATTTATAAAAAAAATTAAATTAATAACATTATAACAATTTATGTATTTATTTAATAATTATATTAAGTTAAAAATTTTAAATTTTATTAAAAAGGGATGGACGAATGACGGGAAATTCCACGGATGACAATTCCAAAGGAAAGAAAATTGTACTGGCAAAGCTAGAGTCTATTTTCCAAGTCAAGCAGCGCCAGCCAGCCACTGCCACTGAATTCAGTCAAGACTCACAGATATATACCTACATTACAGACTGAGGATATTCATAACCCAGATTCAGAGTTTCACAGACAAACTTTGAAGCAAAAGAGAGTGAAAAAATGGCAGTGACTGAATCAAAGACAGTGCATTCAGCAGCCCTTACTTATTTTTCTATGATTTCACTTCTCACTCTCTGCCCTCCTTTCGTCATTCTGCTGTAAGATTTAACTTCTCTCTCTCACTCTTTCATCCCTCAGCAAAGACTCTTTTTGTATTCATTTGTTATTTCTACGGTTTGTAATCATCACTGCAAGTGCATCGGAGAACTGTAGAGATGTGAATTAGTATTCAGAAAATCTGAATATTGAATAATTTTATACTTTTTTTGTGTTGTGACATGCAAATGGGTTGGAATAATTTCAGAAATGGTAACTCTCAAGATGGTTAGTTGCTTACTTGTTTACTTTGATTTAATAAATTAAGACTATTTATTGATTCTTTGTGTGATTTTGTTTCTTGTTGCTTTTAATTTCTCTGTGTAGAGTAGATATTGTTGATTGAAGAAAACATTTTAAGAACTCTTTAGATTACGATTGATGAGTGTAAAATATCATGATTTTTCTTGTCATTGAAAAAGTTAAGAATTTTTTCTGTCTTTTTAATCAAGGTGGAGAGTTTTTTCTAGATTTTTGGGTACTTTTTCTCTAGTGGTTAGAGTTTATAGATATTGGGATTAAATCTTCTGTTTGATTTCTGCGAAAGTGTAAGGACAAGAATATTTGGCTACTCACAACTATGCTGGTTTCTGTCACACACTATATCTTTGCACGTTAATTCTTAAAAATTCTTAGGTGAGTACGGATGCAAATGACAGAATTTCATTCCCTACTGTTTCACAGTTCATGACGTAGATGTGTCTATTACATCCAATATAAACTTGCACTCAGTTAATCCAAATCCGATTATATGACATCAACAGATCATTTCTATTCATGCAAATTTTGCTGCAGTACTTTGAAGTCAGTGTTATAACTAGACTTTGCTACTTTGTACAGATGGTACACAATGGTACATGCCGATGGGTCTGTTATCCAAACTTGGAATTACTTCAGGCAGCATGGGCTGCAGGGTTTTATAAATATATGGCCAAAACCTACTGCAGTTGCTTGGAAGATAATCGCTTGTTATGCAGCATTTGAGGCTGCTCTTCTGCTTCTTCTGCCTGGCAAAAGGGTTGAAGGTCCAATATCCCCTGCTGGGAATCGACCTGTTTACAAGGTAACTTTTTACTTGACATTTTCTTTTCCAAAATACCTTGTCATTTCTAGCACATCTGCACGAATATATTTGTTTGCTGACAGTTTTGATGGACTTTGATTTTTAGCTACAAAAAATTGAAGAAATTATTCTATTTAATTCATAGTTTCTCAGCTATCGCATGGTTAAGTCATTTGCTTACTTGTTTGCAATTGTTGCAGGCAAATGGTATGGCAGCGTATGCAATTACGTTAATTACCTATCTAAGCCTTTGGTGGTGAGGGAGTTTTCCATCTAGTTCTTCTGTTTAAACATTGCAATTGCAATATAGCTGTGGATTATGATCTTATTGCAATAGAGTTCTGTTGATAGCCGCAATTGTTGTTTTTGCATTGTGTTTAGCTTATATTTCACTTACAGTCATTGGTTGAAAGCTGCATGGTTTTGTGAAGGAAACATCATCGATTTTTCTAGCATCAATGCGCTTTAACTGTTTTTTGGTTTTATTTTGCCCCCTTTGATTGATTATTAAATTTAATTGATTTATACTTTTGCTTTATACATTCTTCAGGTTTGGGATATTCAACCCCACCATTGTTTATGATCATCTGGGAGAAATATTTTCGGCGCTCATTTTTGGAAGCTTCGTCTTTTGTATTTTCTTATACATTAAAGTAAGGGTTTAAAATTAAGCTAATTGTCGTTTTATTCTTCACAATTTTGCTACTAAGGGTACTATCTTACACTGATGTTTTATGTTTACAAGGGTCATTTGGCCCCATCTTCCACTGATTCTGGTTCATGCGGGAACCTCATAATCGACTTCTACTGGGTGAGTTTCTGCAGGCTTTACTATCTTGACGTTTGCTTATGATTTTTACCTTCTTTTTCACATAAATAAATTAAAAGGTTTAGGTTAAGAAGAATGAAAAAGTAATGGATAATTGAAATGAAGCATCTTATTTTCTAAACTTAGCAAATGAAAGTGTTAAAAGGGAAAAGAATAAGAATCCTGCAAATTTGTTGGTGGGACTCATGCTTAAATTTGAATTTTGTGGCGAGCATCCAGTTAAGAAATCGAGGTTATACTAGAAAGGTTCCTAAAATCTGTTGAAAACTATAAAGTGATTACCAAGAGTATCTGGTGTTCATGCTCTTTACTTATATAAATTATTATTTTAACTGATATTTATAGAAAAAAAAAAAAAAGAAAAAAGAGCCTCAAACATCACAATGCCTTTTTTACTTTGACATGGCTCTAAAGGTTTGACAAGTCATCTAGAGCTTTAAAGGAACTTCAGGCTAAGCTTTCATTTATTACCCCCTGTTATTGACAGCTTTCAAACTCTTGGTAGAGCACATTTTAAACTCTTTTCCAATATATAAGTCTTCCACTGTCTAACCTAAAGTTCTATGCTCACATTATCTGTGGTTTCATGGGCAGCGTTAAAGCATTATTGCGCAATATTTGTTCAGGACTATTTTTGCATGTAATCAGTCTATTAAACCATTTATTAAGCTCTGAAATATACATACCATTGAGTCAAAGGTCGAACATTCATAAGAACTGATATTTTTCTAGACTCTAGGTCACTGAGTCTAAATTTGCTAGTTTTTCATTGTTAATGCTTTGAACATCAATGTTTTTCCTTTTCTTTTTCTATTTTTTAAATCTGTCTAACAATGATGATTTCTCTGAAGTTGCATATTTTTGCATTTTGTTCACTTTCTTATATATAGTTTCTAGCCTCTCTTTATTTTTTCTAACTATGATGTTTGACTACAGCTGCATTATTTTTTTTTTTTGGTTGGTTCTTAGTACTAATTGTCCTATATATATATATAAAATGCTTGCTTTTTACATGTATCTCTTAGCTCTGAATACATTTTTTCATTTTCATTTAAGAATATATATTTACTTATTATTTATTGATTTTTTGCAAGTTGGCTACTTGGCGTTGCTATATGGATTTGTGTTAATATAATATCTTTGTGTGGACAATTTACTTTTCTGTAAACTAATATATTTGGAAGGGATGTAGGCCCAAAAAGGGGAAAAAGAAAAGGAATTCGAAATAATGTCTTATCTAAGAAAAAACTTTGCTGCCAATAACATACTTTTACTTTTATTTTTGTCAGTTTTTTTTTTTTTTTTGACATAACAAAACTCTATATCCTGGAACTTATGGCTACAGAATTTAATTTTCTCTATTAATTTCTATCCGAGTTACATTTTCTATCCATTTATTACCCTCAATAATGCTATATATGAAGCAAACATATGCCAAGAAATAGCCATATACTGTGAACGTTGATGACTAGAAAATGGAAAAGTTAACGACATTATGAGGTTTGTGCTAGACAATGTATTCTTATGTGGCACGTACGGGTAATCCAGACCATGTTCTTATTTAGGTTCTTGTCTCGTTACAGGGTATGGAGCTGTATCCTCGAATTGGTAAGAACTTTGACATCAAAGTATTCACAAACTGCAGATTTGGGATGATGTCTTGGGCTGTTCTTGCTGTCACCTACTGTATTAAGCAGGTTGATGCTCTTAGATATTCCTGTATCAAATGTTAAATTCAACGATGACATGAATTCTCTTGGTCTATAAATGTATGGCATGGTGTGTCTAATTCCTAGGTGATGGTGGTAGAGTCCTCATTTGCTAAGTCCACATTTACGGAAGTTGGAACTTGATGCATGGAACTTTATAGATGATTAACTGGGATGATAAATTTCTTTTTATTTTTTTTCTTTTTTCAACAGCAAAGATGGTATACATAACTTTTGCATATCTAAACTTGGGTTACGTAGTTCATCTAGGCTGAGTTTTATTTTATATACAAGTGAAATTGGTCATCAATTGGGAAGAGAATGACAGGCATGTAATTGGTTAGCCTTCCCAAATTTTGTTGTTGCATTCTAAAAGTAATGGTCAAGTTGGTGGTTGCCTAGTTATGGGAGTCATGATATTGATTGAGTAGCAATTTAAAAAACATAAGCTATTAGAAAAACGCCCACCAATTGTATTTAAAGTCCTTTATGCCCCCTTTCCATCCATTTGGCATGTCCAAAGCATCACAAACACACTTGTGGATCCAAATTCAGGCTTAATGAAAGTGCGCTATAACTTTGTCGAATAGGGGATTTTTAAGATTTGAATGCTAGATCCCTTGGTCAAATTTGCTCTCATACCATGTTGAGTAACCGATGATTCCAAAATCTAAAACTGGTCAGAAAACACCTTACAAAGTATTAATCTCTTAACTGTATTAGCTGTGTAGTTATCTTGGTTTGCTTGTTTACCTTTCATTCCTATTATCTTCACCTCAATTCCCATTGTAGATCTTCTTCTAGCATAAGATAACTCTTGTCTTTGACCTAGAGTTTATGCTTTTCAACAACTAATTATGTTTACTAATTTTCTGCTTCTTGTATTGGAAATTTAAAAACATGATTCTTTAATTTCTTCTTTCTTAATTTACCAGTACGAAGTGAATGGGAAAGTTGAAGATTCCATGCTTGTAAATACTATATTGATTCTGGTTTATGTGACAAAGTTCTTCTGGTGGGAAGCTGGCTACTGGAATACAATGGATATTGCCCATGATCGAGGTTTATACACGCTCTATTTTCCTCTGTTCTTCTCATGCTAGTTTTGCTGTCATTTTTTCTTACTATGTGACTAGAAAGCTTGGGTACAACTAGGATTGACCAGCTGACCTGATGAGATATATTACATACAATTTTTTAATGGCTTAAACAGAAAAAATTTATGCGTTGTAGCATTCTGTTATGTGCTTGTTTTATACGGGTTTTTTTTTTTTTGGGTTTATTTCAAATAACTTCCAACTCTTTATGATAAGCTGTACCTGAAGATCTTAATTTTTTTCTAAACAAAATAAATATTTAACTTGGAGGCCACTAATTAATGCTCTTAGCTCTTTCATTCTTGTAAATGCTTGATGCTCCATGTTGGGCCCTTGTATCAAACCATTAGAGTTCCATCTTCAATTTGTATGTCATCAATGTTATTATTGCTTATGAGTTTTTGCTATTTTTTTTCTTTCCAATTTGTAGCTCTAATAAATAGAATAGTACTGCATTTCAAAAATATTATCCCAAGTTATTTCTAACCAAATGACATTTCAATGTGCTATTGTAATTAATAATTTCAATTTTCATTAAACTGATCCCAGCTGATTGTGATTTGAATGATGGAAAACGTTATCTTATTTGGAGTTGTAGTGCCTTGTAAGCACCTCTCCATAGTCCTTTTTGCTCAAATGGTTTGTGTTGACTGCAACTTATTGATCCCTTGTTTTTAATATGAATATAGCTGAGATCTCAAAAATGATTGCATTTTTTATTTTTTATTTTTATTTATTTAAAGAAACTATCGATTGTTCTATTAAAAATTATTGCATTTAAACTGCTAGCTCTGGCAGGTTGCAAACAATTTATTAGAAGGCATCTTCTTGTGCTTGCCAAATGGCATCTACTTTTCAATTTCTTATTAATGACCATGGGTATTGAAGTGCTGTAGAAGATTTACCATGGTTGTCTGTTGTATACCTTTTTATATTGTCAAACTGCATCACATATGTTCAGATTGTTAACAATAGAATTACAATAGGATAGTTAAGTGACATATTTCGACGGTAGTTCCTTGTCTACAAATGTTAAGATATATTGTATGTCAACATATGGTATTGTTATCTATTTTTTAAGCTTTATAAGGTTGATTATTTCCTTTTTCTTTCAAGTTAATCTCATTTATCTCAATCAAATTTACTTTTTCTTTCCTACAGCTGGCTTTTATATTTGTTGGGGATGCTTGGTATGGGTTCCTTCTATATATACTTCCCCTGGCATGTACCTAGTTAACCATCCTGTGCACCTTGGAACTCAGGTAATTAGTGTCCCATTGTTTGTTTACTAGTTGTAAAGAATTGACTTATGAGTAGTGTCTTGTAGCATCTTTTCTTGATTAGTGTGTGTTACTTTTGATTGAAATTCCTGTGTTCCAACAAGATAATCTTTTCCTCTTATTTTCCACATATTCAGTTAAAAAATGGTTTGACTCCACAGTAAATTTGGCCAATCAATAGCAACCAGCTGTCTGTTTACTAATGTTGGACTTGCTTATTGTAATGAATTAGGGAGGAAATTGAAGTAAAAAACTTAGCTTGGATTTGAATGCTTGACCACATAATATGGTGAAAAGCAGCCACTTTCTTATTGTGGTTGAAGAATAAATTGAAGCATGAAATTTGACCGAGTAGTTAAAATATTGATGATGTTGGTCAGTGGATTTATGTTATGAATTTGGCAATATTTACCAAGTTAGGATTTGAGTTCAACAAGAACAAGGAAAAATAAGTAATTCATCATTTTGCAGATTAAGTACAAAGCCTTGGCTAGAATTCAGACCTAGATGAGTGAGGGCTTAAGTTTTAGCATTTGAAGAATTAAATTTAAGCTGTATATTCTTGATTCTAATGTTATCCATTCCGTTTTCCAGCTTGCACTTTTTATTCTACTGGCAGGAATTCTTTGCGTATACATCAACTATGATTGTGATAGGCAAAGGCAAGAATTCCGCCGAACAAATGGCAAATGCTTGGTTTGGGGCAAAGCACCGTCAAAGGTGATTGATGTTCTGGCACTTATAATGTTATTTTTGTAGTTTGTAATTTTTCTACTTGTATGGTTTTCGAATTTCTAACTTGCAGGGTTGGGTTTAATTATATAAGTTCCCTTAAACTAGCATTCATTTTCAAATTTGATAATTTTGCAGATAGTTGCTTCATACACAACAGCATCAGGGGAAACCAAAACAAGCCTTCTTTTAACCTCAGGATGGTGAGTTTTTCATATATATTTTTTTCAGATGAATGTTATACTTATAACTGGATACAAAGTATATTTTATCCCTACATTGCTCAATTTATCATACATAGAAGAAGAGGTTGAAATTTCCCACTACTCTATTGTGTCAAATAATCTAATTTCTTTGGATTTGATCTACTTATATGATGTCCTACATGAAAAATGTTGAATTCTCGTGAAAGAATGTTACACATATATCTTGGAGGATTTGTAAGTATGAGTTGTTCAGCTGGGCAGGGTGGGTTCTTTGCTTGATTGCTTTGCACAGTGAATTATTCTCATATACTGTAGTTTGACATATGAGCTGGGCTGTGGCATCATAGCAAAGTGAATTTTTTTTTCTTTTGCAGGTGGGGTTTATCTCGTCATTTCCATTATGTTCCTGAAATATTGGCCGCATTTTTCTGGACAGTTCCAGCTCTTTTTAATCATGTAAGCATTTTGAGTTTTGGAAAAATATTGCTATTCGAAAATTCTACTGAATCTATTGCTGAAGTCATTTGCTTTTCCTGTTCTGTGCAGTTTCTACCATACTTCTATGTTATATTTCTTACCATACTTCTTTTTGACCGAGCCAAAAGGGATGATGACAGATGTCGATCCAAGTAAGTTGATTCCAAGTTACAAACTTAAATGATGATAGACTCATTTACACAACTAAATTTTCTCTTAAAGTTTATGATGGAGTTACGGTATTCTGGGTGTATATTGATTGTTTTTGGCTCATCAGAGTTGGGTTTGTTAATTGGTGGTGGTATCCAGGGGCTTCCCTACCTATTATCATGTAATGTTTCAAAAATTGAAGCTAGTATAAGGTGTCGAGTGTCAATGTGTGCATATGTGTGCCTTGCAGCCATATGAAGGGTCCATTAATCTTATCAACCAAAAGCAATCACATTTTAGTAATTTGTTTTTTAATTTGGAAAAGTGTGTATATCCTGTACCCCTTGTGCTGACTATGTATGTTTCTACAAATGGTCAAAGAACAGGACTATAGCCACAAACTTGAGGTTTGGAAATTCATATATATTTTCTTTCACATACGCAGACAGACCACCTCCACTGCATCCCCAACATTACTCATACCACCAGAATTTCCATGGCTAATTAATTATGGTTGGTGGATAATGGTTACACAAGGGGTTTAGCGTTTGAATAGCTACCGTCATAGTTCAAGCGGGCTTTAGTTTACATTTATGTACCATTTAAGAAACGAAAAGAGTGCATATATAATATGATTGATTTGTCTCTAAGCATTTTGTGAAAATGAAATGAAATTATAACAAAGTCGTGTTTGCAGATACGGAAAATACTGGAAAACATACTGCCAGAAGGTTCCCTACCGGGTCATTCCTGGAATCTACTGAGAAATTTCTCTGGGATGATTCTGTGCCTGCAACTCATCTCGAATGTACTTGGCTGCCTCTTTATCCCACATGGTTAACTTCATGATTCCATGTAACATTTAGCATCTTCTCCTAATTGTTGTGTCTTACTAGTAAATTTTTCTGGTGTCTCTTAAGTTTTGATAGATGCAGGAGAAAGCATTTCGTGTATTACTGTGATGTGTGTTTAGTTGGTTTTTTTTTTTTTTTTTTTTTTTTTTTTTTTTTTTTTTTTTTTTTTTCTGACTATGATTTAGATTGGTGTATTTCCTAGAATTGGTTTGTGTTTTTAGTTGAGTTGGCCACTTGTTAGTTGATTGTGTTGATGTGGGTTGGGTTCAGTTGAATAAAAATTTTGATGTAGCATTTATCTATCGGGTGCAATTTATTTTCAAAGTTCCGCGCTGCAAGGAAAATACGGTCGGATTTTCTTAAATTTGGAACATTGCAAATGAAACTACGTTTATCCTTGCATTAATACAGGTTTATAAAATTTTTATGAAGTATTAAAAAAGAAAGATTATGCAACAGCCTTCGAACTTCCATGCTCTACCGCAGGCAGTGGAGCGTCAGGCACACTGGCATTGCACGGGACTCATAACTCAGGCAGTCGAATATTATATGATTTGAACCAGTAATATTTATAATTTTAAAATCACAATATTTTAATATTAAAAAAAAAGTTTCAAACAAAAATTTTTATGAGAGCAGAATAAAGAGTGGAAGTTAAGTTGGGGAATTGCTTTTTTTTTTTTTTTTTGGTGAAAACTATAAAACTTTTTATTTTGTTATATTTTTAAAAATTTTAGGATTATTTTTATTATTATTATTTTTTGAAGGGGTAAATTGTAAAGATCCATTGTTAATGGTGGTAATGATATTACCTAATGAATTATTGGTGAGATTAAAAACTACAAAGTTTTTTTTTAGGGTAAATTGATATTTGTCAAAATATTACCCAAAAAAAGAAATGAAATTAATTCTTTAATGAATTTTTTTAATTTTATTTTTTACTAACATTACCATTAGGGATGTACTTCAAATTTTGTTGTGTTCCATTGTTGTGCAATCCATAAAGCCTACTTTTTGTTAGAGAAGATCTCTTTCATTTTATCATTTTATTTTAGTGGGAGAAATTATTAACTCTATATTCACGTGATAATCGTAAATTTTAATAAAATTTATTTGTAGAATTTAAAAAAATTAAAAAAAAATAACAAAAATTTGATAAAATCAATTCATTTGGTTTGATTTTTATATTTTAAAAATTACTATTTAGTCTTTATGTAGAGGGTGGAATAATAAAATTAAAAAAATAATTAAAAATTAGGGGATTATTTTGTTGCTATTGCAAATATTTATTATTATTATAATTATTTAATATTAGAACAAGGGTACAATTAGAGAATATACGGGTGTGCTTAATCCACAAGAAAAAGCAGCTAGTTGGGCCTAATTGTTCTCTGGCCTCAACTGAATATTACCATTTGCAGATGGAAGTACGAAAATCTTATTCGGGTCGGGTAAGTTGTCTAATAAAACTAGGAAGAATTAACAGAATCGACGAATGCCAAAGTTGTGTTCTTGAAACCGTGAACAAGTGAAGCGAGAGGGTCTTCGGCATTTCAGGTAAATAATTAATTATATGGCTCATATATGCATTCATATATCTGTTCAAATTTTAGAGTTTGGTTTAAATTTCTGTTTTTTAATTACCAAGTGATTTGTTTGGTACATTTATGAATCGGCTATATTGTTCAACTTTTATCGAAAGTTTGTCAATGGCTGTTGAATGATACTATATTTGCTCAGTTATTACTGGTTCGTGTTTTTAATTGAAAAGATATTATATTGAAGCACAAAGAGTTTGGATTTTAAGGTGTGTTAGAGTTATAAATCTTATAACTTGTTAGAAAAATAGAGTTTTACCGTAATAATTAGATTTTAAGATCAGAGCGGTACAAATAAAAGTTGCCATGTTTGCCAAGCATTTGGTTCGCGATATGAAAATAGTTGGTGAAGAGAAAATAGGGGTAACTTCTTCATTATTCTGGACTTCAAACCATTTTCTAGGATTGTAGTTCATAAAATAGCTTCTGAAAACCAAAAAAAAAAAAAAAAACCTTTTGTTTTAAAAAATAAAAACTTGGATCTGGATTGCAAAACCAACATGCCCTTTTTAATTGTCCTTGACAGGGAATATGTCATCATATGATAATGTTGTTGGTGGTAAGCTGAAGCTTAAGGGAAAAGCTTTGGATGTGAAGTCTGGAGGGATGAAGAAGAAAAAGAAACATAAGAAGAATCATGATCAAAGTGCACAAGTTATAGAAGATGACCTTTCAGCAGGTTGGTTAACCTTTTCCTTATTAATACGTGTAGTTGGTGTGTGGAGTTGTTCAATTTATTAGGCCTAATTTTACCAATTTTACAATACCAATGAGCAAATAGTTGCTTTTAATCTTCTTTTACTTGGTAAAATTTATTACTTGGGATCTTTCTGTATCTCTTTGCTCAGATGAGTGCATTTAATATTATTAGAGATATGAAATGTGATTCTCTAGTGATTGTAGGTATATTTTTTTGAAGACACACAAATCAGCTAGTTCATTGAAGGCCCAAGAAGGGTAGGCAATTGTTCCTTCCATTTGGGGAAAAGTCTGGCAACTTTTTTTTTTTCTCCTTTTAATTATATATTTATTTATTCCTTGTCGTGTGGACCTGAATTAATATGAAATATGCTCTTTTATAAGTCTCAATACTGGGCCTAACATTGGTACCAGATAATTCATGAATATGCTTGGTGCATATTTTGAGGCGGTCCTGCTACCTGGTTCTTCTCTTTGCAAGTTGTTTGATTGTGCCATTGTTAGTATCCCCACAGTAATTATAATGGCAGATTAAATTGGCTTCTAAAATATTGTTAAGATGTATCAACTGCTTCTGTTCGGCATAAGACTCAGATAATCATAACATCTGATTTTTGTAATGTTCATCTGTTGTTGTGGTGATTTACTCGTATGGTGCTCTCCATGCATACCATACTATATTTATTTGCATTGAAACTAGAGAATTTCCTCCCATAATGGGGTTATAGTCCTTCATTAGGCAACAATGATTAGTGGCCACATAATCATAACAATTGATACATATATGAAAACACTTTCTGCGTGTTTTAGGCAGATTAATGTAATTTACACCTAATGTTGTTGCTGAAACGGGTATTATTTGACCTGTTCTTCACTGTAGGTGGAAGCACAGAAGTATTAGCTGATCCTATTGAGAAAGAGATAAATGATGCTGACAAAGAAATCGGGGAAGAGAAGCCTGCTCCTTATGATCATCATCTGACACCTGCAGAGAGACGATACATAGAGCAGAGAGAGAGACTTGATGTTAATAGGTTGGCAAAAGAAGCTAGCAAATCTCACCGTGATAGGATTCAAGATTTCAACCAGTATTTGGCTAACATGAGTGAGCATTATGACATTCCTAAAGTTGGCCCTGGTTAATTCGGACAAGAATTCAAGTACCATTGCCTGAGTATTACAGTCTGCACTTTTTCTTTAGATTTTACCATCATGTGAATGTACCGTGTGGATATATTTCTGATGATGGAATGTCTCACTCTGTTCTCTTTGTTAGCATATCATGGATGATTCAATTTGTGTGTTGCTAGTTTAGAATGTAATTGAAATATTCTGTCCTTTGTTGAATTGCTTGAGCGTTGAAATTTACACATCACTCTGTCAAATCTGAAGTAATTGCAAATGGATCTGAAGGAAATATATTGATTTTTTGACAAATTTAAAGTTTGTATCTTGTCAAACCTAAGTGATTAGAAGAGCAAGCTTGTTTTTATAGCTGCAAATTGAGTAGAGTTAAAAATAAATAAATTTGATTCATATTCAACACATTATATAAGGATTTTCTGAGACAGATTGAATTTTACAAATTGTCAATGAATATAATTTTCATGCATCTGAATTTATGCAAACAAAAATGCATGTTTTAATGCATAAAATATAAATAAGATAAGATGATTATGATATCAAATTCAATTTTTTTTGTCACATTTATTCTGATATAAGATGAAATTTAATAAAATATGAATAGTGAAAGTGTCTATGTAGTTGTGCCTGTGGAAGCTAGACCATTTATGCTTTTAATTTTCAGAAACTTTTGAATAAGTATTTTCCTAGTCTTGAATAGTTAAATGCCCACAGGAATCCACTTTCTGACTTGGACAATAGATGGTTCTTCTGGTCCAACTCCTGAATGTGGTCATAAATTACAGGTCCGTGGGAAAGAAGGAAAAACGAAAGTCTTGGTAAATAATTTAAATAGACTTCTTCCATAAGGTCTCTGTTTTTCTCTATAAATTCCATGAGGATTCTCTGAGAAAATGCAAGAGAGGATAAAATCAATCTTTTCTTGCCCTGCCCATCTTCAGAAACATTCCAAAACCAACCACTCGCAACCCCCCCCATCCCCCTTTTTTTTTTCAGGTTGCGTTTTCAAAAGCTCTCGGACTTTCTGGGTATCGGAAAATGTTTAAAGCAAAAGCAGTTTTGTCAACAGCAGCCTCACTTGCTGCATCTGCAATGCTCATTCGGAGTATAGCTGATAATTTTTTACCCGCAGAATTGCATAATTACTTGACTTCCGGCCTCCATTATTTTTGTCACTCTCTCTCCTCTCAACTCATCGTTGTTATTGAAGAGTTTCAGGGACTCTCCATAAACGAAGTCTTTGAAGCAGCAAATTTATACCTGGGTAACAAGACAACCAACGGCTCAGCTCACAGATTTCGGGTGGGAAAGAGCGAGAAGGAAAAGAATTTTGGAATTAACCTCGATAGAAATGAAGAAATGGTTGATGTTTTTGAAGATGCAACGCTGAACTGGAGATTAGTCTGCACACAAGCTCCATCAGCAGGGGAATACAGAAATCCTAACCTGGGAGATTATAATTCTTCTCTACGATCAGAAGTTAGACATTACGAGTTACGTTTTCACAAGAAGCACAAAGATATGGTGCTGAATTTGTACTTGCCTCACATTCTGGACGAAAGCAAAGGCAATCAAAGAAGAGAGCAATGTGGTTAAGCTTCATACAGTAATGTACAACTGTTGGAGTGCAAAAAATGTTGTTCTTAAGCATCCGATGACATTCAAGATCCTTGCTCTCGATACAGAGCTGAAGAAGACGATCATGGAAGATATAGACAATTTTATAAATGGGAAGGAATATTACAGTAGAATTGGAAAAGCCTGGAAACGTGGATACTTGCTATATGGCCCTCCAGGCACAGGCAAGTCCAGCTTGGTTGCAGCCATGGCTAATCACTTGAAATTTGACATTTATGACTTGGATTTAAGCAATATCCAGTCCAATACAGAACTTCGATATCTGCTGCTTACCATGCCTAGCCGAGCAATGCTTGTTATAGAAGATATTGATTGCTCTATCAAGCTACAGAATCGGGAATCAGAAGAAGAACCAACGAATAACAGAGATAACAACGTGACACTTTCAGGACTCCTTAATTTTATTGATGGTCTATGGTCGTGTTGTGGTGAGGAACGTATAATTATTTTCACGACAAACCACAAAGAGAAACTCGACCCAGCATTGCTGAGACCTGGTAGGATGGACATGCACATTCATATGTCGTACTGCAACAATTCTGTATTCAAGCAGCTGGCATTCAACTATCTAGGGATCTGCCATCATCATCTTTTTGAGAAAATTGAAGGGTTGATAACAGCGGTGAATGTTACTCCTGCAGAAGTGGCAGGAGAGTTGATGAAGAGCATGGATGCCCATGTCTCCCTTCAAGGGCTTGTCAAGTTTCTTCATGCAAAGATGACTCAACAAGATCAAGCAAAAAACTAACCAGACAGAATGCCATCATAAAATGGATTTTCAAATCTTTCCAAAATTCGATTTGGCCGTGTCATTGTATTATTGGTATTGCATTGTATTATTTTAAAGGGATGGTGTTGTACTCTAATAGATTATACTGTTATGAATTAAATAAATATTTGTTTTACGTGTGGCCTAGCAAAATATTAGATTGTCTATAAATTTAATATAGATTTGGTACAGTAATGTATTAGATTGTATTAAAATTTAAAATTATTAAATTAAATTAATATTTATTCCATAATAAAACCCTAATTAACCCACAGAATATAAAACTCTACCAAGTCAATGGCGAGGCCTTAATCGTCAAGGTCCATGAATATGTGATTTTCCATGCTTGCTTAAAAAAATTCCGAAGACCGTTGACTTGAATGGCTTGGGGATTCCGGTCAACGCTAATTTTGAATACTTTTCAATGAATGACGTAGTAAGTCGTTGATTCACGCTGCTGGGGGTTTCATTGATTTTTCCGGGAAAGTCGTTGTGACAAGAACTGTTTATATAACTCTATAACCACACAGAAACTTTCAAACATGGCTCCTCCTTCCTTCGTTTCCAGAGTGGTGACGATATGGGCAACCCTTTTAATTATAAGCCATTTTGCTATTCCTTATGATGAATTAGAAAGGGAAGCTTTAGTTAAAAGTGAATGGTGGAGTAACTTGAGTATTGCCGGCAGCAACACTTCAGAAGATCATTGCAAATGGGATGGTATAACTTGTAATACAGCAGGAAGCATCACTCACATGCACTTGTCCTCAAATAAATTGAAAGGGGAGCTTAGCAAATTCAACTTCTCTTGCTTTCCAAACCTGGAAACTCTCATTCTTTCGTACAATAATCTCTCCGGAAACATTCCATCCCAAATCGGTGCTCTTTCAAAACTCAGATACCTGGAGATAGTCGCAAATAATCTTACAGGTAAGCTACTAATTTCATTAGTCTAGCTACACTTGCATGTTGAATTTTATTTTTTCCAAAGGAAAAATGATCACATATATAATAAGTACTACAGGTTCTATCCCTACAGAACTTGGTAGATTAAGGAATTTAGAGGTGCTGAATCTGAATGATAATAATCTCACTGGACGAATTCCTTCAACTATCTGTCGTCATCTAACGAAGTTGACAGTTTTGGAACTCTCTAGTAATGAACTTGATGGTCCAATTCCTTCGACTATAGGAAATTTATCCAACTTGACAGTTCTGAGTCTTTATTTCAACAAAATCAGTGGTCTGCTCCCTCAAGAAGTTGGAAATTTAAGGAATCTGATCTCATTGGACGTGCACTGTAACAATTTAGTGGGACCTATTCCTTCAACCGTGCGTCATTTAACCAATCTGAGCTATTTGTTTCTTCATTCTAACCATCTCAACGGCTCGATTCCTCCAGAAATAGGGGGTATTGACGGTTTATGGAAGTTAGATGTCTCAATGAACAACACAGAGAGTACCATTCCAGATGAGCTCACCAAGCTATCCCAACTTCAATATCTCAATCTTTCCTCAAACCTCCTTTCTGGCCAAATACCAACCACAGTTGGAAGACTCTCAAAACTTGTATATCTAGACCTCTCTAATAACCAATTTAGCGGTGGAATTCCAGTTGGGATCAGCAATTGCTCGGAATTGCGGAAGATAACATTGAAGAACAACAGTTTAAATGGAAGCATTCCACAGGAGATTGGAGAAATGACCTTAGAATACTTGGATTTGTCCCACAACAACCTTTCTGGCTCTATCCCTGAATTTGCGAATCATAGCATGTCTTTAGATTTGTCACACAATCATTTGCGAGGCATAATCCCGAGTTATTTTCAAGATTCACCACAGAACTTTGATGGCAACGAGGACTTATGCAGCTATAGCATATATAGTGGTTTTCCCCCCTGCAAAACCGAAGATGAAGACGGGAAAGAGATCCCCAATAAGATCGAAGATGAAGACGGGAAAGAGACACACAATAAGATGGCCACTCGCTTAATTATTTTTCCGGTCACTGCAGTTCTCATCGTCCTAATTGTTGGAACCTGTATACTCCTCAAATGTAAGAATAAAAAATCTGAAGTCGTGACCACACCAACAAAAAGTGGAGATGTGTTCTCAATATGGAATTATGATGGTAAAATTGCATTTGAAGACATAATTAAGGCGACAGAGGATTTTGATATCAAATATTGCATTGGAACCGGAGGTTATGGCAGTGTTTACAGAGCACAATTACCCAGTGGCAAAGTAGTTGCTTTGAAGAAGCTTCATCGTTCAGAAGCAGAGGAATCGGCTTTCATCAACAGTTTTCATAATGAAGCTCAAGTTCTATCCAAAATAGTACATCGAAATATTGTGAAGCTTTATGGTTTTTGTTTACATAAAAAATGCATGTTTTTGATTTACAAGTACATGAAGAGAGGAAGCTTGTTCTGCTTTCTTCGCAATGATACCGAAGCTGCTGTGTTGAATTGGACCAAAAGAGTGAACATTGTCAAGGGAATTGCAAATGCTCTGTCTTACTTGCATCATGATTGCACACCATCAATTGTTCATCGCGACATATCAAGCAACAACATTCTTCTCAACTCAAAACTGGAGGCATTTGTTGCTGACTTTGGCACGGCTAGACTTCTGCAAGACGGTTCATCCTACAGAACTTTAGTAGCCGGCACCTGCGGATACATTGCTCCAGGTGATCAATTGCTTCTTCTTCTTTTTTTTAAATTACCATCTTCAATTTCTATAACAATTCTGTGATTTTTTTTTTTAAACATTTTTCTCTTGTAGAACTTGCCTACACTATGGTTGTGACAGAGAAATGTGATGTTTATAGTTTTGGGGTGGTGGCACTAGAAGTATTAATGGGAAGACATCCAGGAGATCTCCTCTCTTCATTATCATCCTCGTCGTCTGATCAAGTTATAATGCTAATTGATGTGTTAGATCCGCGCCCCTCGCCTCCTGTTGATCGAATGGTCATACAGGAGATTGTTCTTGTTTCATCAATAGCATTAGCTTGCTTGCATCCCAAGCCGAAGTCTCGACCAACAATGCGACATGTATGTCAAGAGTTTCTCGCCTGCAAAACAGCATCAGCCAAATCTTTGGAAGAAATTTCTATCAGGCAACTCAGAAGCTAAATTAATATATTTGATTAAGGAATATGAATGTTAATTGTGCGTGTCATATATTCGTTGATAGTATTCCTATGCTCTGCACATCAATTCAAGAACATTTCCACCATTCAACATTTTGAATCACGGGAATTCTTCCAGAAACATTCTATTATAATAAACGAAAACTGAAATTATTTTGCTGATGTTGAAAGCTTGATTCCATGTAACATCTAACTGTAAATTAATTAATAAAACCAGGGTCTTTTTAAATTCAACAGATTTTATTTTATTTTATTTTAAATAATTCATAATATAAATCAAACTCCTCTCTACCTTTCTGTGTGTGTTAGTGGATCTGAACCCATTACAGAGAATTCAGCCTTCCATAAACCAATGTTCTTGATCACATCATTAACACAAGACTAGAATGAACCGAGGAACTCAAATTAACCAAATCAAAACAATGAACTAACAATTATAAACTCAGTAAGGAATTTCAACAAACATAAAGAAGGGAATTACGTGGTTCAGCCAAAGAACTTAGCCCTAAATCCACAGCAGGAGTAACAAGCAAGTTTTACTGAGTTTTAACCAAGGATTGATTACAGCTGAGAGTAATTCTCGACAAAAAAACTCGAACTCTCTCTCACTACAATGCACGCTCAGTTTCTGGAAAATCTCTACTGAAATTGGCTCTTTTTCCATCCTTATATCAGCTCTCCTCGGACTTCGTTAATGACCCAGAAAACTGTTTTAACTGATCTTATTTTCACAGCTAGGGCAAGTGGATCCACTTGGCTTGCCACGTCAGTTATCTACATAACCTTCAAAACTGTGTTTGAAACACCCAACTCCACCATATCGTGACTGCAGGATCTCAAAGTTCTTGTTTCATCCTCTATCAACTGTTCCTGAATTGCTACTACTATAGCTTCTCCGTTTGTGTCATTACGTTTGCTGCCAATGTTTTCTCACTGCTGGTTTGAAGAAAAGCAGTTTGAATCGAGGGGTATTATAATCAAATCATAAATTTGGACATAGTTTCTTATTTTCCTTTCAATCCAAGTCTTGCCAGTTTGGACCGTTAAATTTGAGAAGAAAAATAGGAATGCTCCTGTTAATTCCACAAAACACCCAAATGTTTGTCTGATCCATAAATTCAAAATTGAAATTGAAATTGAAAATAAATTCAGAGAGAATGATAGGATCGTTTTTAGGTGGCCTCCCAGAAGAGCTGGAATTTGATAGAGGGATTGAGATCTTCGTTAAGTTATTATTATTATTATTATTATTATTAATTTATTTTTATTTGTTAAAAGATAAAAATAAAAAAATAAAATAAATTATAAATTATTTTATATATTTTAAATTCAGGTGTTATTAAATTTTTAAATATTAATAAAATAAAACAGTAAGAGAGAATTTTATTGGCAAAGAAGGCAGTATGATCAGCAAGTTCTTACCAAAGGCCACATTGGGAGAAGTAATCGCCCAGAGAATCACAAGTGGTGATTGATTAAAGCAGGGAAAGCTAGGTGGCAATTAAGGATTGGGATTTGGCTGAGGAGACGATTGGGGGCTGAAGAGGTGGGGGGGATGGACTGACAAACGTCATGGATTTGAAGATATATCAAGAAGTAATTGATGATTTGGGGATTTTCCGTGGTGGAATGATTGAAAATTAACAATCGCCTATTAACGTTACGAAACAGCGAGGGCCTGTGTTTAAAAAAATGCAAATTATGTATTAAATTTGCAATTTCATTAAACTATAGAGACTAATCTATATTATTACATTGTGTGGAATTTTGAAGGATAAACCTAGCAAGAGATTCAATCACATAACCCATTGATTGACTCATAATTACCTATCAATACATTGCATAAATAATTTCCACAAAAGAAAATATAAAAGAATATATATATATATATATATATATATAAGAAAATGTACAATTAAGAATATTGGCCTTCAGTTATGTAAGCCAACAAGATGTTAGTTATGTGGGTGAATTTTATTGAGGGGTAATTTCACTTTAATAGCCAGCCTCTTCAAAAATATAACTTTAATTAGTATGTTTGACATATTTCATTAACATTCCTAATGTTTTTGATAATCATCACTTTTGGTCTAAAATATTTTAATAATTATCACATTTGTCCCTTAATCTAACGTTTGTTACATTTTTATCCTTGATGAAGGGGCATTTAAGTTATCCAATAAGTACCAGTAATTACCCTAAAATAATTAATGTTTTTTTTTTTACAAAATTTAAGAGTCTAAATATTATTAACATAATTTTTTTCAAAAAAATTATTGAACTTGTTGGCCAAACCAATTCTTGAATTCCTTATTGCGTGTTATGGAGTGGTTGTGTTGAATTTTGAAGGTAAGAGTATAAATAGTATATCACCTCCATAAATTAAAAATGTTGGGACCATACGCAATCTATTAATCAAAAAAATATATTAATCTACAAATTAATAATTTATTAATTTATAAAGTTTATTTATAATTTAATAAATATATATCTAATCAACTAAAAATGTATTGTATTTTATAATCTAACAAATTGAATATGAATTAAACCCTAAATATGTATTAAATTAACCAAAAAATAAAAGAAATAAGATCTAACTATATTTAAATTTTAAGAAAAAAATAAATAACAATAGAGTCATATTTTAACAAAATATTATAGTCAACTATATTTATAATTTTAGTAAATTATTAATTTATGATATGAATGGGATCATAAAATTATATAAGAATTTACAAAAGAGTGTTATCACATTAATTTATTAAAATTATTAATTTAGCCTATTAGTCTAAGGCAAAATCATTAAAAGTTATTATATAATTTATTAAGTATTAATTATAGAAATTATATTTAATAATATTTAAATTTTTTATCAAATTATATTTTTAATTAATATTAAAAACCTACTAACATTTACTAGTGCTCTGAGTGATTACTTAAGAATCATTTGCTAACTATGTTGTCTTTTTTAAACAATTTTATAATTTTGTAAACTAAAAGAAAACAAAATACATTAATTATTATTTATTAACCTTGCACACACTTACTCATGAAAACTAGTTATTTTATGAGATAATATTTTTATTTTCAAAAAAGAGGGGGAAAAAAAAAGGAACTAGGATTTAGATTAACCATTGCACTAAATAAAAGGAAAGAAAAATATTTGTCAAAAAAAAAAAATTGTGAAGGTCAAAATTGAAATAGATCTCTTGAAAGAAAAGAATCAATTAGAAATTAACATATAATATAATTTTTTTTTTGGCAAATGAATTAATTAAGCTTAAAGAAGAAATACTTGATAACTTAGTTCTCTGCACTCAAAGAGTAGATGAGCAAACAGTCTTTAACATTGATGGATCCAGTAGGGAAGATAAGTTATTAGAGCAAGTAATGTTTTTGTAACAAAGTATGAAAAAATTTACCAAAAAAATATAGATTGAAAAAAATGAACTATATGTATAAACACTTTTCTAAGCCAATCCAAACCACAGAAATCTTACATAAAAACTACTCTAAATTGATTTTTAAACATTTTACATGCATTAAATGAATCCAAATCAATGAAATCACAATAAAACTTGAAATTTTCCAAGTTTGAGTTTGTTTGTTGTGTAAATTTGTGTTTGAAAAAAAAAAAATAAAGAGTTGGAAGCATTTTTGTCAAAAAGTCACATTCTTGACTAAGATTATGATAAACTTTTAAGTTAGACTATAATTAGAAGCAAACTTTAAAATTAAGTCATTTTGCTATAAAACTAAAAAAAAATTAATTTTAATCTTAAAAATTTTGCTTCCAATTGAGATTCATTCAAAATTCCTTATTAAAAATAACCTATATTTTTACAATAGTAAAAGAAAATAAATTATGTGAGATATGTGATAATGATATAATATTTTCAAATTAATTTGTTTAATTATGTGCATAGCATTACTTGATTAAAAATTATTCAAATTTTTTGAGCTATCCTTGTTTGTTTTATGAATCAAACCAAATTACTTTATGTCAATCAACATAGAGATCAAAACTTAATTTTTTTTTTTAATATTATACAATTTATTTTTCTTTTGAACCAATTTTTGAGTGAGTCTCAGATACTTATGTTTAACTTTTCTTATTGAGAGAATCTAGAATATCAAATCAAACATGCATCAATTGCCCCTCCCAAACAAGTAAAAGAATAGTCCATCTTCATAATTTTTTGTATTCCTATAAATTTCACGAGCCATCTCACATAAAATGCAAAAGAGGTTAAGCAAAACTTTTCTTGCCCATTTTCAAAACCATTCCAAAAAAAACAAGCATTATAGTTTACACCATATTAGAAAAAATGCCTAAAGTAAACATAGTTTTGTCAATAACAGCTTCACTTGTCGCATCTACCATACTTATTGGAAGCATTTATGATGATCTGTTACCCACACAACTCTAAAACTACTTATATTCCACCCCACATAATGTTTAATTATTATCTCAAATCATCATTGTTGTTGAAGAATTCTATGGATTCTCTACAAACTAAGTGTTTGACACTGCCGACATGTATTTAAGTATTAAATCAATGTCTACTTTAGTTCAAAGATTTATAATGAACAAGAATAAGAGAGAGCAAACTTTTAGAATGACCCTTGATAGAAATAAAGAAATTGTTGATGTTTTTGAAGATGTAACATTGAATGGAAATTAATTAATACACAAGTTTAGGCAGTAAAAAACAAAAATTGTTTTTGCAGGATGCTAATACATGTCTGTGATCAAAAGTTAGACATTATGAGTTATGTTTTCACACAAAGATATGGTATTAAGTCTATACTTGCCATATGTTTTAGAAAAAACCAAGGCAAACAAAGAAATGAAACATATAGTTCAGCTTTACATAATTTAGTATGACAATTAGAATACAAATGGAATTGTTCTTAAGCATCCAATGACCTGCAAAACCTTGGCATTGGATTTAGAGTTAAAGAAGATGATCATGGAAGATTTGGATAAATTTATGAATGGGAAAGAGTTCTTTAGAAAAATTGGGAAAGCTTGGAAATGAAGATACTTGCTATACAAACCTCCAGGCATAGGCAAGTTGAGCTTAATTTTAGCCATGGTTTATCACTTGAAATTTCACATTTATGGCTTGGAATTAGTTATTGTCCAAATTAGTTTAGACTTTAATTTCCATTGATAACCAATGCTATTATAAGAGAAATTGATTGCTTTATCTAGCTACATAATTAAGAATCAGAGGATGCAATACCGAATTAAAAGGATAACAAGGTAACATTCTCTATATTACTCAATTTTACTGATGGTTTAAGGTCATTTTGTGGTGCGGCATGCACCATTATTTTCACAACAAGCCACAAATAGAAACTCAACCCAACATTGTTAAGACATGGTCAAATGAACATGCACATTCATGTTCTATTATACAATTGTGTATTCGAAAAACTTTCAATTATCTGGAGATTTTTCATCATCTTTTTGAACAAATTGAAGGGATGATGACAGAGGTGAATGTTACTTAAGAATAGTGGCAATGACTTAAAGAAGAGAATTGAAAAATAAGAAGTACAAGAAGAGTGTAAAGATATATTTCGTATTTCCTTCACATACTTGAAAAATGACTATACAATGTAAATATATAAACAATTAATTGATGAACAAATCTATTCTAGTATCTACATATATATAGGTGTCTAAAAATGAGATAATCTTAACCATTCATCTTAATTTTGTTACAATGCAAATCCTTTTCAAGTTTATTCTCATTATTTATGAAAAGGATATCTTCTAAGTTATGATTTAGAATATTTCTTGCCTAAATTAAGTATACTAGAGTGTCTTCAATTTTTTTATTCTACTTATTTATGCATTCCTTCTTAATGCTTAGAACTCTATAACTCTCAATATTCCCCCTTAAGCTCAAGGGTTTTTATTAAACTTTTGAGCTTGTTTTTGAAAAAGGCAAACTTCCCATAAGCTAAGAACTTGGTGAGACAGTTTGTAACCTATTCTTCAAAAGGTATATACCTTATTTCAAGTTCTCGTTAGTTTACCTTTTCTCTAATAAAGTGTTGATCAATTTTGATGTATGTTGTCCTCATATCGAAGACAAGATTTAAAGTTATTATTGCAACACTCAGGCTGTCACACTATATCGTTAGAACTTTTGATGTTTGAGCATTCAATTCTTTCAAAATAAATAAGATCCATGCAATTTTAACACTTGTTATGATAAAGCTTTGTATTTTAACTCTACATTTGAAATGGTCACCAAATTTTACTTCTTTGAACTTCAAGAAACTAAATAAACACCAACAAATATGTAATAGTCATTAACATGTTTTTATCATTTATATAACACACTCAATTAACATTTGAGAACCCCATAATGTTTGTGTCTTTAGATTTATGGAATAAAAGGCCAAAATTAGTTAATTCATTAAAGTATCTTAAGGTTCTTTTACAAACAGCCTAATGTGATTGCATGGAATTAGCCATAAATTGGCTTAATTTGTTCATAGTATAAAACAAGTCTAGTCTAGTTAATGTTGAATATTGCAAATAACCTACAACATTCCGATATACTTTGTGAAATAAACATGCATTTCTTAGTTTTACAACTTTTATACCCATAAAATAATGTAAACTAATCTAATCTTTTAGAGAAAAAGTCTGACTTACATTCTTGATTATGATGATAGACATTAAAAGAATGACTAAATTCACACATTCTCTTTTGTGAAATAATGAGATATGTAATTTTAAACCATTGAATCCTTAAGGTTATAAGGTTAACTATAGCTTATTAGACCATGTTCTGGGTGTTTGTTTTAAGCTATCATTTTTCTCAATCTATAAATATGATTTGGCTATAAGACATCTTCTAATCCCTCAAGTTGTGTCATATAAACATTTTTTGAGAATTTTTCATTAAGAAAAGCATTATTCACATCTAATTACCTAAGGTTTTATTTAAAAGTTATTGCTAGGCTTAGTACAATTCTTATTGTGGAGGCTTTAATAATCGAGTTGTATATTTCATAATAATCTATTCTTGAAGTTTAATGGAACCATTGGGCAATAAGCCTAGCTTTTGATCTAAACATACTCTCATTAGAATTCTCTTTAATCTTATACACTCATTTGCTTTCCATTACCTTTAAATTCAAATTTTAAGGCATAAATGTCAATGTATCATTTTTAATCAAACCATTGTATTCACCTAATATGGCTTGTTTTTAATGAACTTACTATTAGAAAAGCTTTAGGTTTGAAAATTCTAGTTTTGGCTATGTGATCATTAGATGAGTTGATAAGTATCTGATTTGATTTTGTCTTGGAATAGGTTTTTTATATTCATTTGCTGTGATTCTAATATGTTTTAGGTTTATGTTTATGGTGTAATAATTGCATGTTTTGTATGTGACATTTACGCATCATTCAAAACATTACATGAAGTAGGAGTAACATTAGTTGGTGCATTGCTAAAGAATGAATCTTTTGAATTTGCAAGCAATGAAAGTGTGTAGCTAGTTTTATAAGGAAATGATAGGAATTAATTTTTCATTAAAAGGTTCTTCTTAATAAATTTGAGTGTTAAGTTTCCAAATAATGGATTATCTTGAAAAGGAAAATCAAGCTTATTGAATTTCACATATCTAGGGATGCATATTTTTCTAGTATAATGTAAACAAAGATGACCTTTATAGTTTGCACTAATGCCTAATGAAACACATTTTGAGGTATAAAAATCCATCTTGTGTTTGTTATATAATCTTAAAAATGGATAACACTTATAGCCAAAAGTTTTGATTTGTAAAAAGTCAAGTTTGTTTTCATAAAATTTAGGGCTGAACATAGGTTATAGGTTAACCCGAAACCTTATAAAATCAAATCGATTGGTCTAGTTCATGAACCGAAATCGAATCAAAAATTGAATTAGAAAATAAATAAAAAATTATTACACTCACAAAAATTTAAACATTGTACTTCAAAGTTGAAATACAAGCACTTTTACCATTGGGCTATATGATTATTGTTGAAAATTTTATTCAAAATATTTATTTAACTTAATTTTTACCAAAAACCACATTTAAGAAATTATTTAATTAATAAAATTATAATATTTAAAATTTTTCATTAACACTATAAAAAAATTAATTTCATTATTTTTAAGTAAACACATTTATCTAAAACATAACACATACTATTGAAATCTATTATTAAATTTGTATAAATATAACTTTTATATAAAATATATTCATAGTTAGTTTAATAATTAATTTATCAAATAGAACACTTTTTAATTATTAAGCTGCATAGAAAAAATTAATCAATATGTTTATAATATTTATTTAATTTAATTAATTATATTATTTGTGTAATAATTTAATAAAATCGTGTTACATATATATTAATTTTAAAATTATTGAACAAGTTAATAATTATAATATATATATATATATATGTAGACACACACACGGAGTATAATTTTATTAGATATATAATTTTACTATTTAATTTTTTTGTAATATATAATATTAACTTGAATAATAGTAATATAATATTTTAAAATAATTTTTTATATATTAATTTTTTGATAACTTATTTTTCTTTTCTTTTCTTTTCTTTTCTTCATTCAATTTTTTTATTCATATATGTTGCTACTTCTGTAATTTAATATTAGTAATTTTATTTTTAATTTTTTTTATGAATTAAATTTATGGTATAAGTAAATATTACTTAAACGGATATTTACAATATAAGTTTTGTTGAAAAAATTAAATAAAATTAAAATAATTTATAAACAAAGTGCCATATTTTAGAACTAAAACTAAAAAATATGATACCCTATTAAATAGAGTAGGTTTCAATTTTAAATTTTTAAAATCAATTTTATTCAAAATAAATTTTAATTCCAAGTGAAGCTGGAATCGAAACTTTATATGTTCACTCTTAACAGAGTTTTTTAAAAGGAGTTGAGTTGTTTAAGATTGGTGTGGCTATTTTATTGATCAAGAAGATTTTTGTATTGAGCAATAAAAGTAAAACCAATTTCAACAATGTGCCTATATTTTCACTCAGTTTTTTTTATTTTGATTATGTGTGTGAAGGCTTGAGTTTTTTAAATGTATCCTTTCTTATTTAAGATAGTTTTATTTCTCTCCTATATCACATTAGAAAGTTTTAATAAATTTGTCAAAATATTTTTTAACTTGAACTTTGAAAGTCAAAAAGGTGGAAAATGATTATGATTTTTTTTTTAAATCATGAGAAACAATAAAGTAAAACTAGTGAAATCGTCAATAAAAATTATACAATACATAAGTCTTTGGTTTAAAGTTAAGGGGATTAAACCCCATAAGTTAGAACGAATTAATTCTAAAAGTTTGCAAGTCTTAGAATCACTATTTTTGAAGCTCAATCTATGAGATTTACCAAGTTGTCAAGCATTACAAATTTATAGAAAATATTTTTCATTTATAATTGGAATATTACAAATTTTGAGTTTTTCCTTAAGAGCATCTATATAAGGATGACCTAACTTATTATGCCATAAATTTAAATCTAATCTAACTCTTAAGTTTTCATTTTTAGTTTCAATACAATTGAATAAGACAACATGAACTCTAGTTTTTAAAAATTTAAAAGACATTGACTTGAATTTAAAGGACAATCATGTATAAATAAAGGAAATGGCGATGATTGTTGCAACTTGTATAAACTTTTCTCAGTCATTCCTAGCACCATTGTTTTTCCTAGTTCTTTGGCCTTAATAAAACACATTTCACAAACAAAACACAACAACAACATCAATATCACTAATTAGTTTGGAAATGCTAATGAGTTTTTTGGTAATATTTGGAATGTGCATTATATGATTCAGGTAAAGATACTTGTGAAAATATGGGTGTTTTGTGTACATTACAACATGAACAATATGTATAATTATGAGTTTTTGGCCATTACCTACTCCCACCTATTTTGCACCATTGTTTAGCTACCAAATTAAGATGACTTAGGTTATTGGTGATGTACTTTGTAGCTCCACTACCATGTACTTAGAAGGATGGGTTGGCTTTTTAGTTAATGCCATATATGCTCCTTTTTAGTCTTGCTTTGTTGGTAGTAAAGTGAACACATGGTTGAACTTATGGCAACAGTTTACAGTCATATAACCTCACCTTATTATATATTTAGTAAGTTGGTTTATTTTCTTAGTTGGCTAACTTTCCTTTTCCTTTCCCTTGGAAGTTATATAGACTAGAATTAGCTTGGTTATAGCTTTTTCCAAACTAATTTAAACTTGAATCATTGAAGTTCTATGAACTTGGCATGTCATTTTAGTTTTAGGGTCTTCTTTGATAGCCTTTTGCTTAAACATAGTTGATTAAGTGATTGTTATTTAGATTCATATTTGCATATGCCAAGTTTTTTTTTTTTTTATCCTATTCTTAAAACTCAATAATAAAGCATAAACATCTTGCAAAAGAGCTTTTCTACTCGTAAAGTGTTATTCGCCATTATTAAGTTATACTCTATACCATAATCTTCCATAGAATACATAATCATTTCATCTTTCGAAACTATACTTCCTATAGTTCTGAGATTATCCATTAAAGAATTGATCTTGTAGTAGTATTCATCCATGGTCATGGATTCTTTTTAATTGTTTTCAATTTATGACTTGATTTGCATTATTCTTGTAGTTGTTTGAGCCAAGAACAATGTTTCTAAGGTGGTCTATAATTCTCTCTCTTAAAGAACACTAAATGGTGAAGGCCAACATGCTTTCAGTCATTTATAATATGAGTCAATCATTAACATTTAGTCTTGTTTCACTTAGAATTAGTAGTATGGATTCTCAGTAGAAACATTTTGTTGTTCATCACCTGATATATTTGTTCTCCTAAGAAGCTCTTGTTTCCATTTGAGTGACCTTCCAAGTTATTTACTTGAATACTTGGAAAGAATTAAGATTTCTATAGGAGGAAGTTTGTATTTGTAAGTTTAATTGGTTAGGTAAAAGAAAAGAATAGATGAATTGATAGCTAGACTCATGCCTTGTAAAATAGTTTAATAGATGTTATTCATTTTGGTAACTTTAATACCCAGTTAGAAACTAAGAAATAGAAGTTGAGTGTAAAGATTTCTCTTGTATTTCTTTCACTTACTTGAAAAATGAATATATAGTGTAAATATACAAATGATTAATTGAGGAATAAGTACATCTATGCTAGCACCTACATTAAGTGTCTAAAATAAAATTGTATGCTAGCACCTACATTAAGTGTCTAAAAATAAAATTATCTCAATTTTTTTACAAAGCAAATCTTTTTCATGTTTATTTTCAATGTATTCATTCATGAGAAGGACATCTTTCAGGTCATCATCCAGAGTACTTCTTGCCTGAATTAGGTATGTTCAGGTGTTTGCTTTATTGATTTGTGCATTCTTCCTCAGTACTCTAAACTTTATTATTCTCAACAAAGAGCACGAATGCTAATATTTGCTTTCAAGGAGTTTTCAAGTTTATTCATACTAAGATGACTTAACTATTGGGAATCGTTAGTTCACGTCCAAAATCCTTTAGAAAGAATATATCAAATAAGTAATAGTAAAGATAAAGATGAAAAAAATTATCAATCACATAACAAAATTATTTATGTGAAAATTCTTATAAAAGTTAAAAAACTATGGCTATCAAAGATGATGAGAGAAAAATTGTTACAACCATATCCTTAATAATTTTTTCTCATACCCAAATCTTAATACATTTTACAATTTTTTTAATAGAATTTGTTACTCTAAATATTTGTATTTTATCTCAATAAACTTAAAATTGATATTAAATCTCAATAGTCTTTTTACTTATAGAAATTATCTATTATTAAATATTATATTATGAATGACATGTAATCTTATTTACAAGTGATCTTAACCTTTTTATATATAATGATTAATAATATATTTCTTATAAGATTGTCATTTTCTTTTTTTATACAAGTTGAATTTCATCTTGAATAAATAAATCCTATAAGTATTTTACTTAATCACTAAAACATGAATTCTCCTAAAATAAGATAACTACTAACAATTAGTTAGTTAGAATATAAATCCTTATTGAAAAATGAGCCATATATCCTAACATCAATAAGATGATGTAAAAATTTAAAGAAAAAAAGTCAGATATATGAGAGAAGATAAGAGAATAAATGAATGAAGATTAATAATCCAATGACGATCAAGTAATTAAAAACATAATTGAAGAATGTTGCAGATTATTAGCATTTACACAAGAATAATAACTAATAGTGTCTAACAGGCTTGAACCAGTAGGTCTGGGCCGGTCTAGTTTAAACTTAAGAACCGTAAAATCATATCCCGAACTAGATCAATTACTATTACAAATTAGTCTGGGTCGAGTCACGATTTTAAAAATTTTGAACCAATATGGCCCGTATGATTTAATCAGAACGAGGATTGGCCGGTTTTGGTTCATTAATGGGCTGCTTTGGGTCAGTTTAAATAAATTTTTTAATTGAAATTAAAAAAATTATTTTTAAATTATCAAAAAAAAAATTTAAAAAAACTTCTTATGTTGTTATTTTTTATTAATTAAATAAAAAACTACAATGAATGAGACATTTTAGTCTTAATCTCATAAAAAAAATTTTACATTCAATCATACTTCTAATAATAAATAAAGAAAAATAAAACAAATTAATTAAAGAAAATATTGTAATGAGGGGGACATTGGGCCTTACTTTATTAAATATTATTAAATATAACTTTAAATCTTAATTACCTATGAAGTGTAGTTGAAAAAATAAATTTCGAAAAAATTAGGAAGAAATCTTGGATTTATTTAATCAATGAATATTAAGTAAAATAAACAAGTTTAATCCCTAGTCAGTAGTTTTCATTCTTCCTCTTCTTCTTCTTCTCCCTCTCCCTCATCCCATTCATTGCTAAAGTTGACTGTAGAATACGATTGGTATTATAGTTGTTATCTCTTTTCTCCATTGACCTAATCCTTAAAACACATTTACATCTTTAAACTTTAAAGGCCATTATACTTCTATGAAAGTTTAACGCTCGTCCACTCAAATTAAATTCACTTTTTGAGAAAACTATAAACGTTAGTGTTGTTAGAAAATCTTGTGCTATTTTTCTTAAGATATGATAAATTTTATAATTTTCCTTCTACTAGTTTAGGATGTTAAAATCTACTTCATTTTCAACTAGTAGACCTTACATGTAGTATGAAAGCTCACTGAATGATGATAAAGTTGTTCTTAGTCTTTTAAAGATAGTGTACGAATTTCAACTACTGCTAAAAATTATAAGAACAGAGAAAGAAGAAGAAAAGCCTTTATGACGAGTAGATATTAAAGTCCCTATAGAAAACTAAATTTCGTATAATTAATAAATACTTGAAAGAGTTAAGGGTAAAATTTTCTTACATTGTTGAATACATATTAGAGTTTTGTTAGACAAATTGTCAAAATCATTTGAATATAAAAAAGTATAAAATTGTTCTATAAGGACTTCACAACTAGAAATTTTGATGCTTGAATTTAAATATAGTGCAATCCAATATAAAAGAAGTATGTCATCATAATACTTTTTAAATTTTTCAACCATAACTACTATTATTGTAGTAAATGTAAGATGTTCTATGTATTTTTTTAATAACATAAGCAACGTTACATAATGTTGGAATTATGTGATGTATTATTATTGAATAAAATGGTTTATAAAAGTTCGATAGTTTCTTTAAATATTTGTAAAAAATTTAAAATAATATTTATAATTTCAAATTATTTGTTTATTATTTTATGATCTATCATATTATTATTTTAAAATTCTATTATTGAAACTTGGTAAGGCAAAACATTTTTAATCATATCATAAATGGAGTTCCATCTAATTGGCTCATTTAGAATTAATTTTTTTGGCCTCAATCCATGTTAATAGCATAATTCGTTAAATTATTAGTATCTTACAAAAGCCATTTTCAAATGCTACACTACAGTCTTGATTGTAATAATTATAAGTTTTATTGTTTCATAATTATCATACACACATAAGTTCAATATATGACAAGCGCATCTATTGTGAAAAAACTTACCTTCTAAAAATAGTTTCATTTCATTTTTTAAAATAGGAATTACAATACTATTATTAGATACATTATTGAATGAAATACAAATTTTTTTTTTTATAATTTTAAAATCTCGAATAATGGACGTAATTACTTTTCCAATAGTCCTTATATTATACGAAAATTCAAAAAGTTTAAATTTTATAATTCTTTTATTTAACTGTTAATTGTCATTAATCTAATGACATAAGTAATACAAATATAATGCAAATTATTGACATCTTTCTAATTATTACATGTTAATGAAAATGTATAGTTACTAGATTCAAAAATGACAATTAAAATTTGTTTTATTTCATCAAATTTTTTTAATGCATGTGTTCTTATTGTTATCATAGGTATTTTTTTTGTGTACTACTTGATATTGTTGCATCATTTTTATGAAATGAAAGGATTTACTTTCTGTAAATAGTTAATTATTTAAAATTAACAATTTAGAAATCGCGTCTCTCGACTTGATGGGGTGAAAACAAAAATTACCATTTACCATATCACCTGTTGTTTTAATTTAAACTTGTCATTGTAAATTTTCTAAATGTCTTGCATATTTCTTTTAATCCATATGTTTTCTTAGAGTGCATAAGCCATTACCTTTTTTGTATGCGTAAATCACATTATAAACTTTACATCTTACCTTTTCAAGTTTTATAATTTTTTTCAAAAACTTGCTAAATTTCATATTTAGGTTACCTACTCTGACTACTACCAACTGTAGTAGAATCAATTGGGTTCATACTAGGAGGTTATTCATCTTGTATAATTTTGTATTGTTCAAATGAAGGTATAGATTCGTTTAAATCATAAGAAAAGTGGTGTGATCATTGGAATGAATAATGTGCCATTTTAAAAACTATTAACAAAATTAAATACTAACTAAAATTAAAACAAAATTAAATACTAAATAAAATTATCAAAATTAAATACTAATTAAAATTTAAAAATTAATAACTAAATTAAATACTAACAAAAATTAAATATTAACTAAATTAAATACTAATATAATTTAAAAATTAACAACAAAATTAAATACTAAAGCAATTTAAAAATTAATAATAAAATTAAATATTAATTAAAATTACCAAAATTAAATATTAGTTAAAATTAAATACTAAAGTAATTTAAAAATTAATATCTAAATTAAATATTAACTAAAATTTAAAAATTAATAAAAAAATTAATACTAAATTAAATATACTAATACAATTGTTAACCTTAGATTGATAAGAAATTATAGTGGTTACAGTTTTATTTTTATTAAAATTTTTAAATAATTAAAAATAGAAATAAATATTTAAGATTTGAAAAGAAAAGAAGTAATTGATTATAAGAGTTGTGTTGCCGTGAAGAAAATTGAGTTAAAAAATTAAAAAATATATAAGAAATGGATTAAGAGAAAAAAAAATGGATGAAAATGAAAATTAATAAAAAATTTTGAAGAGAAATAATATGAGCACCGTAAAATTATAATGTTATAATCTTGTAACATTGTAATTTTACAACTTTGCAGATTGCAACGTTGTTTTGCGAAGCTTGCAAGGATTCCCTGCACTTGCAGGGATTTCGGTTAGTGATGAGTTGGTCATAGACAAAACTGGGTTGTTTTTCTTTTGTCTTACAATCACTGAGCACACAGATCGTATTAGGGTGCTGTAGCCACGTCTTTCGCTGCGAATTGCGGCGCTGCTGGGGACAGTAACATAAACATTAGAAATAGAGATAAGGATTATTACGTGTCCAGACAGAGAGTTGATTTGATGGATGGCTACAGCCTCGAAACTAGATTATTAGCAATGATGAATCCTAATAAAATAAACACAACAATGACAGAGTGCTTGGTTTGGCTTTAAATATGATAATAATAGACTTGAGGAAGACGCAATGCTCCTCTACAACACCCATAATTTGCCTTCTGAATTGTAATAGGGGTGAGCAGTGGTCCGGGTAGATCCGGAATCGCTAAGAACCGATCCTAAAAAAATTGATTTCAAATTATAATTAATTTTTTAAAGTAAGTTTTGGTTTCAAAGATTAGAAATCGGAATCGAATTAAGAAATCGATTTAATTTTAAAAATTAAAAATTATTTTTTTATTTTATTTTATATTTTAAAAATAAAATAAATACTAATACTTTTTTAATGAATTATTTAATGAATGAAATAATAATTTTTAAAATTTTT
>CP135548.1:2931125-3068467 GCA_032402905.1 Khaya senegalensis | reverse complement strand
TAATTTTTTTAAGTTCGATGCATGGCTCGAGCACCGTGGCTCGAGTGCTCGAGCCACGTGTGCCATGTAAGCATGGCGCGTGCCGAGGCACGAGCGAAAGAAGTGCCTGTGTCTAGGTGCATGAGAAGCATGCACCCAAACAACATAAGCGGGGATTTATCGTTCGTGCTGCCAGGCGCATGTACCTCACGCACCTTCAAGAAACGAGCGCGTGAGGTGCATGCACCTCTGGTTCAACAATTTTCTCTCAAAAATTAATCTTTTTTTGGCTATTCTTTCACCAAAAAATCGTCAAAATTTTTTCAATTTTTATTTATTTTTAACAATATATACATATAAATTGTAAGATCTATATATTTTAACTATTATTTTCTACATTCATCATGTAAAATATAAATATTTTTAATTAATTATACATTATAATTAATTACTTACAATTATTTATAAATTTATTAATATAACAAAAATTAACAATATAAATAAGACTAATTTCTATTATTTTTGTTGTTATCTAAAATATGTCAACTTGTGTATGTATTTTTGACAATAATGAAGATGAAGAAAGTGACGAAGAAATGTGAAGTTAGGGGTAAATTTATTAAGAATAAAATTGTTAATATAATTTATTTGTAAGAATAAAATTATAAAAGATAGTTATTTTAGTAAAATTTTTTTAAAATTAGTTACAAATGTAAAAGTATGTTAAAATAAAATTATTTTAAAAATTTTTTCCATCTTTGATGAGATTGAATTAGGGTTAATTATAAGTTCCCTTCCATAAGGCTTCTTTGTAAAATTTCCCTGTTCGCTGCAAATCTCTCGGATTCCCTCTTGAAATAGTCTAAGCGAAGAGGAAGAGTAGAAGGAAGAAGTAATGGAGAGACGACTGCGTCATATTCCCAAATTGCCGCTCATTCCCATGCACAAACACCGTGATAATCCCCTCTCCGTTGCGTGCCTCTGCACAGACTCATCAAACAGCAACAACAACGACAATCTTCCACAAGACCTAGAACGCAATGAGCAAATACGCAAGCTCCGAATCCTCCTCCAGCAAAACCGCACTGAAACCGCTCAAAACCTCATCAAAACCATCGTTTGCACAAAAAATTCGCATTTTTCTTCCCCCAGTGATCTCTTCACTCTTTTCTCTGTCTCTTCTCCCTCTTTAAAACCCACTTTCGGTAACATGCTCTTATCGGTTTTAGCGTCTTCGAAAATGCCCGCTGAAGCTACACAGCTCTACTATTCTATGAAAGCTGACGGTACGCTTCCTTCTTTAGCTTCTCTTAATATTTTCCTTGAATGTTTGGTGAGTTGTAACCAATTTGATAAGACTCTTGAATTGTTTGAGGAGAGTTTTTATTTGGGTTTTAGACCTGATAAGTTTACGTGTGGGAAAGCTGTTCAAGCTGCGGTGAAAATTGGTGATTTGAAGAGGGCTTGCGAGATTGTTGATTCTATGAAGAAGAGGGGAACGAGTCCTAACGTTTTTGTTTATAATGTTTTGATTAGTGGTTTCTGTAAAGAGAAGAAAATGAGGGATGCTGAGAAGCTGTTTGATGAAATGTGCAAGAGAAAGTTGGTGCCAACTCGGGTTACTTATAATACGCTGGTTGATGGGTATTGTAAGGTTGGGGAGTTTGACAAGGCAATAGCTTTGAGAGAAAGAATGAAAATTGATAATGTGGAGGTGAACTTGGTTATGTTGAATTCATTACTTAATGGACTTTGTAAGGCAAAGAGGATGAAAGAGGCAAAGAGTGTTTTTAAGGAAATGGAAGCTCATGGTTTTGTACCAGATGGATTTACTTACAGTATTCTTTTTGATGGGTTTGCAAGGTGTGGTGATGGGGAGGGTGTGATGGCACTGTATCAAGAACTGAGTGGGAGAGGATTTAGGATCAATAGTTATACTTGTAGCATTTTGTTGAATGCATTATGCAAAGAAGGGAAGGTGGAAAAGGCAGAGGAGGTTTTGGAGAAAGAAATGGAAAATGGGCTTGTTCCAAATGAGGTGTTGTTTAACACAATTGTGAATGGATATTGTCAAATGGGTGACATGAAAAGAGCTATTTTGGCTATTGAGCAAATGGGAAATCATGAGTTGAAACCAAATAGCATTACTTTCAATTCTTTGATTGGCAAGTTTTGTGAATTGAAAGAGATGGATAAGGCAGAGGAATGGGTAAAAAAAATGGTACAGAAGGGTGTTTCCCCAACTGTTGAGACGAATAACACTCTAATTGATGGCTATGGAAGAATGGGCCTTTTTGATAAGTGCTTCCAGATTCTTAAAGAAATGGAAAATCGTGGGATGAAGCCAAATGTTGTAAGCTATGGTTCTCTAATAAATTGTTTATGCAAGGATGGAAAGCTCCTTGAAGCTGAAATAGTCCTCAGGGATATGGAAGCCAGAGGAGTTCTTCCTAATGCTCGAATATATAATATGCTCATTGATGGTAGCTGTACAGTTGGGAGGATTAAAGATGCTTTCAGGTTTTTTGATGAGATGGTGAAAAGTGAAATGGGTCCAACACTTGTAAGTTATAACGCCCTCATTAATGGGCTCTGCAAAAAGGAAAAAGTAACTGAAGCTGAAGACATGCTTTCCCAAATAATAAGTAGTGGTCTTAGTCCTGACGTGATTACATACAACTCACTGATCTCAGGGTATTGCAATATAGGAAACTCCCAAAAATGTCTCGAGCTATATGAAAATATGAAGAAGTTGGGCATCAAACCTACTGTGAAGACTTATCATCCTCTAATTACTGGATGTATCAAGGAGGGAATTGCGACTGTAGAGAAATTATTCAGTGAAATGTTACAGATCAATTTGGTTCCTGATCTGCTGGTGTATAATGCATTCATTCACTGTTGTGCAGTGCATGGAGATGTCCAAAAGGCAGTTGCATTGCATGGTGAGATATTGGATCGGGGAATTCGTCCTGACAGGATAACCTACAATAGCTTGATTTTTGGGCACTTAAGAGAGGGAAAGTTGTCTGAAGTAAAAGATCTTATCAATGACATGAAGGTCAAAGGATTGATCCCCAAAGCAGATACCTACAACATACTGGTAAAGGGATACTGTGACCTTAAGGATTTTGGTGGAGCTTACATTTGGTACAGAGAAATGTTTGAGAATGGTTTTATCCCCAGTTTCTCTGTATACAATGAGTTTGCCATTGGCCTTAAACAGGAAGGGAGGTTGAAAGAGGCCCAGATTGTATGCTCTGAAATGACCCTGAAAGGAAAGGATGCTTGGAGTGCTGATGATAATCAGTCGGCTGTTGCAGACTGATAAAGGTCTCAAGGAAAGCATGAAAAACAGCACATTAAGGACTGTAATTAGGTACTCATATTCAATGCTGATTTTCCAGCCTAGGCCTGATTTATCTGGCACATCTTCCTTTCTTTGTCCCCACCCAGCATTGATTCTGGTTCAAACTGACTGGAAATAAGGTACAAAATTCTGGCTCAAATTACATGATTATATTTTGTTTGGTTCACTTATTTGGGTTTGTTTATGATTTGGCACATTCCTTTATTTAAATAGAATTTTTTAAATCATTGGTAGTTTAGTTTTGTTTTTTGTCTAGGATTTTCTGATAAATAGTAGTTTTCTTTTTCTTCAAAACTGTCAGTGTAACTTATATTTTATATACATGGCAAGAGCTCTAGAGTATTGGTAATGGAATTTGGCAATCACATTTGTTAGGAATGTTCTGGAAATACTATAAGTTGTTTGATTACAGAATAGAAGTAGATGATGCAGTTGCTTTGGAAGCTAGGAATTGTGTTACATAACCATAGAAAAAGTTAATCTCTATGTACCACAGGTCTTTAACTTTATGCTATGATCTGATGAAAAGTAACTAATTGATTGTGACAATCTATGCTTGCTGTATTTGCCTTACTCTGTAATAATCTGTCTGCAAGTGAAAGATTAACAAGCCAATCAATTTGGTACAAAATGAAATAAAACATTTTTGATGAAGTTGCTGCCAAATCTCTTGAAACTAACTTTGTTAGGAAGTGCTAAAAACAATGCTAGAAATGTTGTTAGATTACCATTTTACTGTAGCGCAACAAATGGGATCCTCACCTGTTTCAGTAGGGAATGGTTACTGTTTGTCGCACTGATTTGTCTTAAAAGCTTAGCCCAAGAAAAATACATATATTTATGCCAACTAATATACCATTTGCCAAAGGTTGCTCAATAAGACAGCATTGATGGCAGCAAGATGAAATATGTAATTATGAATTTTCGTTCTCTGCAAATGCTCCATATATATATATATATTTATTGCTAAGTAGTTTATGAAATTGTTATGTGCAGAGCAGATGTATGAAGGAATGTCGCTCTGAATGTAGCCTGAAGGCCAGAAAGATAGTACTGCAGTCAAGGATGTGGATTTGGCTTGCCAACTAGCTCAAAAGCTGGAAGTTTGTATATCTACCTTGGCAGTCCAAAGATTCCTTATCTCATTACCATTGCAGTTGGAACCTGGAGGCCAACTTTTATTGGAGGTTTGTTTCTGATTTCATACAAGAGTGATCTTGTCATCATTTCAAAGCATTCATTTTTGATGGTAAGACTTAGTTTGCACAACTAAGGAAAGCAATTTTAACATATTTCCTTTCTGATAAGAAGGGGAATTGACTCTAGTTAAACCTTTTATTCTGGTCACTTGCATCTTCATTTATATATATGTCAGACTTGCTAATAAGGTTTGCTGGGTAAACAAATTCCTACAGAAGCAAAGTGTTTCCAAGGAGAAATTGATAATTGAATGGCTGGGTTTAACTTCATAATTTACAGAAACACTCTTCTTTAAAAAGACTCTTACCAAGGCTGTCATAGGTTATTGAGTTGTCATTCTTTCACTTTATGCTCCTAAAATGTCTTCAAGTCTGATTAACCTCTTTTGGTTTTACTTTCAGGTTGTACTTTGAGGTCAATCCAGCATTTGTATTACTGGAGGGACAAAGGCTATCGGCCTGAAGAGGCTGATAGAGTAAATGAACGATTGTCGAGATACTAGGAGATGCTATCATGGTTAAAGTGGCCACGGATCACCCAAGTAACCTCAATTGAGGATTGTAAAACTGGTAGTGGTATACACTCTCAATGTAATACTGAGTTAACCTGTATGTTAGTTTTACTTTCTACCTGTGTCTCCCTAGCAAATGAAGGGTACATGCTGCAACATATGATAACTGATTCTTGTCTGACATCCCTCTGTTATTTGGTTAATATATTCTGACAGACTTCATTTATTAGAATTTGGGGTTATAGATTACCTCTTCTTATATGGCTGTACGTTGTTACTTAAGGGAAAAAGACAATATTTCTTATATCTTAATATGCAATTTTTGAGACAATATTCCATTGTATTCTTGACGATGGGGCTCGGTTGTACGATTTCTGTTGTACTGTCGACACCAGGTGGTCACTTGTGTTTTTTGGCTATTTGTTGCCATGCTATGACTGGACTAAGCATACTGTCCTGACAAGCGTGTTACAGTCAATACCATTGACTGCTGAAAGTTAAGTTGCATTATAAGTTTATTCGAATAAAAAGGAAGTTGAGGATTACTTATACAGTACTCCATTGAGGTTTCACTACAACAGGAACTGCAAAAAATATGCTATAGGTTTCATTAGAGAATTCTTATTTGTTTGGAAGTAAGACAACGTCACTGATCAAAGCTGAACCAAGCGATGGATATCAATATTGATTGGGTTAAGTATCAGAAGGAACTTGAGCAGAGTCAAAGCAATGGCAACCTCAGTTGGATGTGCTGTATCCCAGAATATGAACTCAGCTCTGTTTGGATAAGTAGTACCTAAAGGAATGCAAATTAAAACGTCATTATTCATAGTTAGGTTGCTTACTTCGCAGCAGGGAGAGTTGGCTGTAAGACCCGAAATGAACATTCAATAGATCATGTACGACATTCCTTAGATGAAATAAAAAACAGAAGCTAGGTAAATGTCGTTGGTTTAAGTTTAATACCAGCTGCGGGGGTAGAATATATCCCGAAAATGTTGGCATAGAAAAAAATCTGGCATCCTGGAGAAGATTGTTGAGTTTATCAACTAGAGTAATTAGCTTGGTATTGAATATTTGGATTGTTTTGTTTATGAAATCTACACATACAGAAACATTACTTGTGCCAACATAGCAATACTGCCTGGAATACAACCAATCAGACCTAACACGAATAGGGCCATCTTCCTTGCTCCAAAGTCGTAGAGAGTCTAGCACCAAGTAACAAAAGTGATGTATTAGTTGCGGTGCAAAAGAAAGTGATCGACCTTTAATTGCTGAGAATGTTGCCGAATAACAAAAGTGGCATATTGATCTGGCGTAGAGAGGCGACTTGGATGATAAACCTGAGTAGAGGTGTTTAATGGGCATAGCTGGCCCGGCCTGTTTGAACAAAAAAGTCCTGGCACTGCTATATTTTATTTTTATTTATTTACCAAATATAAATTTATAATATTATATATTATTAAAATATTAAAAAATAAACTCACGGGTCAGCTCCAACCTGTGAGGACCCTTAATTCTTTGGCATGGCTTACGCCTGTCATGGTCTTCAGGCTGGGCCGGGTCAAGTTCAGGACCTCTTTGACACCTCTAAAACTAAGGCAAGAAATAATTGTTGATGTAGTCATTGTTGTTCATTCCATCTGTATATATGCATTTCTTCAAATATCCTGCACTTATTTCTCTGTCTTCATATGCTTCGAATCCTTGAGATGCATGCAATGCTGTGATTTAGTAACTGCCTGTTCATGCTAATTAGGAATCCCTGTTAATTGTTGATTAAATTGCTTTAGATGAATATGTAAAAGATTTATTATTATTATTATTATTATTATTTTTGTTGAACGAATGTTGGTGCTGGAATTACCAGGTTGTTTGGTGGGGTTTCATCACGAATTCCCGGTCCTCCATAAGCATAATTCACACCTTTGAGAATGTCTTGATCCCTTGCAGTTGCAAATGGTGGTATGTACCTTTCAAACCCTAGAAGTTCACCTACATCAGCCCACAATATTATTTCAGTTAACTTTTTAACATATATTACCAGAGTATGTATTACATTTAAGATATGTTTGTTTTTGTTAATCTACAAGGAAAAGGAAAGAAATTTTCAAAGAAACGCGAATTTCTTTATTTGTTTAAAAAAATAAAGTAGAGAAAAAGAATTCTTATTTTCTCTTCAGGTAGACTTATAATTTTATTCTTAAGTTATGTATTTTAATATAATTTTTTTGACTTTGATTAACTTAATATAATTATTTTTAATTAATTAATTAATTATTTTAAAAACTTATTAAAATAATATTATTTTATTTTATTATCATTAATATTTATTTTTGTTATAAAAATTCAACACTACTTTATAACCTATAATTATTTTTTTTATGGGTAAATTAATTTATAATTTTATTTTATAATCTTATATTTATTGTAATTCATATAACTAGTTATATTTATTTGATAATTTTAATTTTAATTTTTTAATTCTTTTAAAGATAAATTGATTATTAAATAAAATTTAAAAATATTATTATTTGTGATTATAATATAATTTTATAAATATTATTAAAAATTAGATACATTTTTAATAAACAAATTTGATATACATATATAATTGAATTTATAAATTTTAAAAAATAAGTGATGTATTCAAACTATAAAATATTTTTAAATCAATAAATATATTTATAGAGTATAAATTTAAATATTTGTTACTACATTACCTATTAAATTTATAGGATTCGATTATTTATATTTAAAAATAAAATTTAAAGTTAATTTAATTTTTTAATTATAAAATACATAAAATATTTCACTATAACTAAATATTCTTATCCAAATAAAAAAATTAATGAATATAACATGTATTGATATTTAAGAATATTAAAAATATATATTTGTTAACTATAAATATAATAATTATTTTTAATAAATATAATAATTTAAATTAAAAATAAAAATAAAAATAATTAAAAATATTAATTTATTAATAAGTATCAATAAATTTAAAAGAAAATAATATTTTTGTCAATGTAAAAAATAATGAATTCTTTTCAATGGATGATTGTATAGTGCAAACAAATAAAGAAAAATTTTTTCCTTTTCTTTCTCGTTTCCTTTCTTTTCTTCTTTCCTTTCCTTATTCTTTTTTATTCTTAAAAATAAACACATAGTTAGAAATATCATTAAATTATTGAATCTTATAAAACTCAAGATTTAGGAATTTAGTAAATAGTGTATACGTTTTTTGTCATAACTTGAGTTTTAAATTTTGAATTTAAGCACCGTAAAATTTTATGTAAACTAGAGATATTAAAGAATAATAACCAAAAATTAGCATAAGATTCTATAGGAAAAATTTACTACAAAATTTTGAAGTTAAACTATTTTGCAAAAACATGCAAGCTAGACAATAGATGAAGAATGCATTAGAACTTTAGTTAAAAATATTAAAATCATAAACCATTCATTTTGAAACTAGACATGTTTAGCTTTCTAAAAGTATATCATACGCATAAATATCATATATAGGGATTGAGATAGAAATATTGTAAATATATTTATTATTTTGATGAAATTGTCAAGTTTCAATTGTTATAGATTTTTCATGGAATTGTCTACTATAAATGGACTAGTTAAGAGACTTCAAATAACCTTATGAGTAGATAAATTCAATTTTGAATGATTATATTTGATTTATTTTTTTAACAAGTTAATTTTATGTGAAAACTCATTAGATTGAACTAATGTTTCATGATTTTAATTTGTAATATATATCCTTGATGAAATTTATGAGATGTATGCATTTAATTTAGTGAATGATGCAATTGTTTTAACTTAACCATTGTTGATTTTATTATGATTTGAAATTAATTTGTATAAATTGGTTTTGAACTTGAACATGATGATTGTGATTTGATCGAGCACTCTTTATACTTGTGTATTTTTGAAAATTATGGTTATAAATTTTGGCATAAATTTTTGTTTTCAATTTCGTCTAGCTAAGAGCCATAAGGGGGGAAGCATATGTGCCTTGATTACATATTATGATATATGTGTATGTGAAAGTACTGGTACAAAGTGAGAAGTAAGAGGCGAGGGGAGATATGATATCTAACACCTGATACCTATACATCTGTTCACATAATTTTGGTATATTTGATTTTCTAAAAGTGGTATATGATTTTACGAAATTATGTTGTTGTTACAATGAAATGTCATGATATGCTAAAAATCTCTTTAGTTGTTTTACGAAGTCTTGGTTTTATGTCTTTATGTTTAAGAATGAATTTACTAATTAAATTAAATTTTTTGTTTTTAGTATTTATTCATTGAGTTTTTTCAAAAACTCATCCCTCAACTACATCTTTGAGTTTTGTAAGATGCAATAATTGTATTGGCACTTATTAGAACTTTAAGAGAAGTAGTGGGATGCTATAAGACACTTGCAATCATGTAGTAGTCTTTATTTTTGTATAGATTCATTTTATTTGTGCATATGAGATCTAACGTTCGATGATGTGTATGATTATATATTATAGAATATAGGATCACTATAGCGCGCTGCAGTCTAGAGTTAGGGCTTTAGGGTCACTATCCATTGTGCATATGTATTGGTATTGTAGCGCGCCATGACATAAAGCTGCAGCGCTAAACTCTCTAACCACTGCTTATTTACTTTACAGTTTTTCACCTTTTATTAAAGCCATAGTATATATATGTGAGTTTTATTCATATGATTTGTCTTTACCTGAGTTTAATGTTTATATGTTCAGGTCTGCATATAAGTTTGTATGAGGTTTATAGAAGTGGAATATTATCATCTCCATGCCAATCACAATCTTGACATTTTGGGGTGTGATAGGAGTGATATTAAAGTATGGTCTAGAAGTTGGTAATTGCAAGAGGAGTATAGGACTTTACATGTAAAGTATGTTCGAGATACTTATATGCAAGATGTTGCTTAAATGTGTATTTAGTCAAACTAAGTGTATCTTCTTTTTTGTAAATGTTATAGGTTAACTTATACATTATCTAACTTTTGTTTCCATATCTTGATAGCTTATTATGTTGCCCCGAAGTCAAACTACCCCAAGTATAGACCAAAGAGCTTATTCATCGAATCTAGACTCATCAAAACCTCAAGAGCCATCTACTAGAACTTGTGGTTAAGTTGGTAGAGGAAGAGAAAGAGATTGGGGTAGAGGTAGAAGATAAATTCATGAGGCTTAAGAAGATAGAACCGATATTAGGCAAGAGGTTAATCTTGCTAAAGGGATGCAAAGGATTCAACATCCAATAGAAATTTTAGTGGGGTTGGTTACCTAACAGCAACAATAGCAAGCTCGAGTCCCTCGTACTCAACTTTGTCCAAAAGTTAAGCAACTAGTTTGGGCTTCGATTGAACGAGGGTTAGTTAATGGTGACCTTACAAGACTTTTGAAAATGTAATTACCAACCTTCTTAGGAATGAAGTCAAGTTTGGATCCTAATGGGGGCGGGATGTTCTCACCTCCATCCCGATCACGATTTCGACTTTTTGAGGTGTAACAGAATATTATTAAATTTATTTTTAATTAATTATTGCATATTTTTTTAATTATATTGAGCTCTATAATTATATTAATGTTTAAAATTTAAGCCCAAACAAATAACTGTTTGAATTAGATCAATTTATCTTCTACTATCATTTTAGATCAATTTGGTCCAAGACAAAATCAATAGTTTTGGGTCTATTTAAATGTTGGACCAAAACCAATTTAAACCGAAATTGTTGATCTCCTATTAATGGGTATAAAATATAAAAGACTTTAAAATATTTTATTATTATTCATTGATTAAAATGTTTGGAAGTTTACTCAAAATAAAAAAAAATATTGTTTATTTTTTTAATGGATAATATCTTCATCTAAATTTAATTTTTTAAAATTGTTTAATAAATAATTGTGAAAATGACATAATTTAATAAATTAATTTATAAAGGTGACTATTTTAAACAATTTTGCTCTAGTAATTAAGCGAATAAGTTGGGAGAGGATCGACGCTGGCAGCAATTTTGATTTTCATCTATTATTTTATTACCTGGAATACAATTGGAAATTCATTTACACCAAAGAGTCCTTCATAAATTTACGGTAACTTGTCGGTCCAATTTATTCTGAAAATACCCATTTGATTTTTCAATAAAAAAGAAAGAAAAAAGAGGGATTTGAAAACTCCGTTTTGCGATGTTATAAAAGCATGATAGAAATTTGTTAAAATGGTGGCTTCCTTTGCATGTTCCTTTAAATTACCTTGCATAGTCTAGCAATTTAATTACCCAAATTAAAAGGCTCCACTTTTGCCAATTTTCCCCACAAAACCCTTTACTACTTGAAACAAATTCTAATTGTCGACCAAAAATGAATTGGCATTTTGTTAATCAAAATTACAAATTTAGGGTATGAAATCTGAGTGAAGAATAAAAATAAAGAAGACAGCACCTTGTGTTAAAGTAGCATTCTTATTTGAACAAGTACACTTAACATATTATTCCCGAGCTATAGGAAGAGAGAAGAAAATTGACTTCCATTTCATTAGTGTGCAAACCAAATGGAAGATAAATTACATAAGCCATTGAAATACCACTAAAGCCGAGCTAGGCGACGAATATCAATTGGGTAAGTATCAGAAGAAAATTTTGCAGTGAATGATCTTCCTGCTAGCAGCACACTAGCAGCCTCACTTTGATGCGTTGCATCCCACCACAAGTATTCATCTCTGGTTTTGCATGGAATTCGCAAAGGAGTGCATATTAACAATGAATTATTGCCCCCAACTTCACAGCACGGCATGTCTGTAACCCTAAATCCTGAAACAAAACATTTTGAATCCACTTCTCAGCATTTGCTTCGTTCGTAAAAATAGATGTACAAGAGAGTTAGTTTTTGTACCAGTTGTTATGGAAGACATGATGTCGTAAGAGTTGACATAGATAAATTTGGCATCTGGGAAATTGTTATTGAGTTCGTCCACAAGTGAAATAAGCCTTGTGTTATATAATTGGACTGCTTTGTTTATGAAGTCTACACATGAAGCAGAACCATTTGTGCCATGGATAGCTATATTTGCTGGTGTACATCCAAGTGGAGCCAATCCAAATAGGGTTATCTTCCTCGCTCCATTGTTGTACAAAGTCTAGAAATTAACCAAGCAAAAAGAAAACAGAAGTTTCAGAGAAACTAAAATTTAATCCTCTTATTCACAACGCAGAAACTCTATTAAAAAAGTAAATAAATAAAAGGCCAAGGGTTTTAGTCCTACTGGTTTCAAAAATATCATGCATACTTCCTTCGTTTAATCCGTGAATTTGAACAAAAATAAAAGAACAGTACATTCAACTCTCAAAACAATTATAATTTAAAAGATATTACAGTAATTGCAATAGAGAAATAGATAAATCATATCAATTAATAATTTTTTTTAAGGAACGGACGTGCATGTGCGTTATTATTTTTAAAATTAGAACGATTAAAATATTCTTTTGATAAAACCTTAAGAATCTATATGTCCCTTAAAATCCTCTAATTTTAAGAAGAAGAACAGACCTTTAATTGCTGAGAGAACTGCTGAATAAGAACAATAGCATATTGCTCAGGTGTAAATAGACGACTTGTGGGATAAAACTGAGGTACCAAGTAATTACTAATGTAATCATTCGTGCCAATTCCAACTGTATAAATGCATTTGCTCAAATATTTTGAAGCTGATTCCTTGTCTCCTAACTTGTTCACAATGCGAGACACTATATTTTGATGATTCAGCAGCTGTTTATTCAAGCTAATTCGTACACCCTGCCAAAAGAATTATATAAAAAATTATGTAGACATATCATATAATTTTTGCTATTAATTGCTATTATTTGACAAGTAAAAAGAATATATATAAAATCCTATATTTAAGTCACAAATGAATGATTTTTAATGCAATTAATTAGTAATTAAGATCTTTTTAAACAAGTAAAATATTTAATATAAAATCATTTTCGTAATTGTTGATATATAAGGAAAAATATAGCAATAAATATATATATATATATATATATATACTGTGAAAGGGATATGAATTGTTTTATTATTTACCAGATGTTGTCCAGTTTCATCACGAATTCCAGCACTCCCAGATGCATAATTTACACCTTTCAGAATGTCCTGGCCGATTGCTGTTGCAAAAGATGGAATGGAATCCTCAAATCCTAAGAGTTCAGCTACACCAACAAGAATTCAAATATGCTTTTAGAAGATTTTAGATAAAATAAAGTTTCCACAAAAATATTTTGCCTAAATTACAAGGAAAAAAGAAATTATGAAGGCAGAAAATTCCTGAAACCATGAAGTATGTACGAAGAAAGAAGAATAATACCTATAATATCCCCCATGTTTCGACCACTCGAAAATCTTCCTGTTGGCCCTGCCGGAAAATCAATCCCATACGGTGGATAATTTGCTCTTGAAAGCGTTGGAAGCAAATTGTTGTTGCCATTATCGTACAATGAAGCTCCAAAAATGAAGTAACAAGGTACTTGTGGTTTTCCATAAATCCAAGGTGACAAGTTCAGCATCAACAATACAATATGTTGCAGTTTAGTCCCCCACGCCATTAGAGAACTATTGCCAAGAACTTGATGAATGAATTCTGCCAACTAGTTCATTGTTGTTTGTTGGAACTAGAAGAAAATATTTACTAACAAGAAGATTGTTGTGGGTTCGATAATAATGAAATTGAGGATGAAATACTTATATATAAGAAAGGAAGTGAGTAGTTTGATGAAAGATGAATGTTATTGATAAATTGACATCAATAATGTAGAAATTGATGGCAATCGTGACGTCAGAAAACTGAATTCTCGAAAAATGTTATAGAGCATGTGTAGTTGTTGGTTAGATTTTATTTTAAATTAAAATTTCAATTATTGATTTTGACTTGAAGATTAGAAAAATTCAAAATTTGGAAGCAGAGAATGATGGCAAAAATTTTTGATAGAGAAATTGACAGAGCGTAGGATATGGCGGCTATACATGTGCATTGCATGCAACAGAAATTCCAGCTAAACGGTAGCTGTGTTTCATGGATATTACAACTACTTTAAAGAAGAAAAATTAATTGAATCATGTATACAACTACCTGTTTTCTTCTTCTTATTTATTTATTTATTTTTTTGCTTTTTAATGATTTTTGTGATTAAGGTCACGGGAAGACGAACTGGGAATTTTAATTGCAATGAAATTTGGTTGAAATCTTGAAGAGAAAGTTAAATTTGTGACAGCTTAATTAAGATTGTGAAATAGATGAAATAAAAATGAAAGAGTAACCAAAATTTATATAGAAATTGAAATGAAATCGCATGCATTTAAAGAAAGTTAATGGCTGAAAGAAGCGAATGACCCCCACTTCGTACTTTTCGTCGATAACATATGAAGATATTTTTACAATTCAATAACTAAATCAACTGCTAAACATACAACATAGATGCCAATTTACAATTCCTGTATAATTGCAAATGAATCAGGAAGCAAATATGTTGCAATTAACAATTGTTAATTGCCCGTATTAGAAGAATATCTCAAATTTTCTGCATTGATTGACTCTAAATTCTTTAGCACTCCCCCTCAAATTTAGAATGTATGTTAATGGTTCCTAACTTGATAAGTAGATTCGAGAACTGTGAAGAAGTCAATGGTTTCGTAAAATTGTCTGCTGGCCAGTTTGACGTAGGTATTGAGTCATCTAGAGCATTCCTTCTTGAACTTTTTCTCGTACGAGATATCAGTTAATTTCTACATGCTTTGTTCTTTCATGGTAGATTGGGTTTGAAGCAATACGGAGTGTTGTTCGATGTCACAATATAAATTGATAGGATGTGAAAGTTTGATGCCCAGATGTTGTAGAATTGTCCTCAATCAAGTAGTTTCATAATGGGTTGCTGCCATTGGCTTCTATGCTAGATCGTGATACTGTCATTCGCTTCTTGGTTTTTGGCTGAAATTAAGAAATTGTTATGAAGTATGCAATATTCAGTAACTGATCGTTGAGTGTTATGACACCTAGCCCAATCTGCAGCACAAAAAACATTTGGTTGAATTGAACTTTTTGCAGGAAAAGTTATTCCTAGTCATTTTCTTGTCCTAATTCATCGATTCGTGTACATAACAATCATTACCCACTTGTAAGATACCTTCTCTTAGTATTCTACATAAATAAGGTTTATACTATTTTATATAACCAATCTAAATAATATATACAAACTAAAAATATAAAATATTTATATATAAATAAAAAGTACTATTTAGAAAAAAAAATTCTAAAGATAAATGCAAATTACAAATTCTATTTTAAAGAATGTAGACTAATGATCTTTTTGAAACACATCAAATTTAAAAATATTTTTAAGAAAAAGAAAAAGTGAGTATGCACTCAGTGAATAAATAGATAATAATATTAAAATTTTAATACGAGAGTAAGAGTATATGAAATATATATATGTCAATTCATAATCAATCATTCATTCATTTTTAAATACGTGATAAAAAATATTCTTATATTACATTTGTGGATGGTTTAGTAAATATTTGAGTTTATCTAAAAATTATCTCTTGAGACCTTTCCAATATATTTTGGGTGGATGTCTTAAAATTTACTAATGAGTTATTTCATATAATTATATAAAATTAAATTATTGAGTCCATTCATTTATGTTAATCTAAATAAAAAATACGGTGTCAAATATTTATCATATCGAGCATCCACTCCTTTATCCCCTTGCTAGCTATAATGATCACATTTGAGGTGTGATCGATGTCTCTGAGGTGTGGCCAATTTTCTCACAGGTTCCACATTTCAGATGAGGAGTTTTGGGTGTGAAATTCTTGTAAGAGTTGCTTGAGTAGTTCTTCACAGCAAAAACCTGAAGCTTTAACCATTTTGTGTGCGTCTTTTTATTATTCCTCGCTGCTTTTCATCCTATTGAATGAAGGAATGAGCTTTGCTGACTGTAGAAATTGGATCCAAGAGAAGAATCTGTCCTCAAATAGCTGCATAGACTTCATTAAGTCCCATGAGAAATTTCACGGTCTTTTGATTTTGTTAGAACTACAAAACTTCCTTCATAACACTACATGTACATGTTGGAATGCAATAGAATGCATCACATTCATCCTAGAAGCCTTTAAGCTTGGCGTAACAAGTCCAATGGTCATGTTATCCTATTTGCAATCATTTATATCTTATTCAACATGGAAAAGAAGAACATTGTTAGTGCGAGAAAAGTGATCTTTTAAATCAAGACAGATTTCATAATCACTTGCACTGTATATCATGCTTGCTACAACATCTTATGAGATTGAACTAAAAAGCCATGCTTTCACAAGATTATTTCAGTACATCCACTGTTAGAGTTCTGTAGTAGAAGTCTCCAATGGCTGTTTAACAGCACCATTGACGAAACCTTATTTGTTTTTGATGTTAAGAGCCATAAGCATGGCACGACTCCAAGTACTGTAATTCTCTTCATTCAACAATTGTGTGACAAGTACAAGACTGAAATGATTAGAAGGATGAAGGTAAAGAGGATCATTTGGATAATCAAATTTACTAACCTTAAGTTTGGCTGAGTCTTGATTTTCATTTATTCCTGTATTGGCTAAAAAAAGATGGCAATTTTTGGTGCAAGGGGAAGTGAAAAAAAGTCATAACGTGGTTTTCAAGCATTGGGTGCTCGAGAGGTGATCAGGCACTAGGTAGACATTGACATTCGGCTACTCCAGTACTGGTCACACACTTGTAATATTTTATTTTTCTGTAAAGATTAAATTGTAAGAAATTTTGGACTAAATAGAATAATTTCAAGATATTTATGGTCTAAGTATAATTAAAAAAAGATTTGTTGTTATTCTATAATTTTATAAATTTTTTTTATAAATACCTAATATTTTTACTATTTTATGAACATCCCCACACCTTCTCTCTCTAACCTTTTGCGGCCAAATTCTAGTCATACTCCAATGAACTCTTTCCCAACCTTCGACCAACATAAATTTTGAACCACACAATTTATTCGGTATTGCATCTTCACTGTTATTAACCTCACTTAAATTCGATTTTTGATTTTTTGACAAATTTATTTAAAGTTTTGAAATTTCAATTTTATAGATATTAAATGTTTCCTTTTGATAAATAATATCCATGGTGTTTATTTAGTTTTATGCTGTTATAATGCCTTCATATTTATTTAAAAATAATATGAATTTAAAAATGAATATAAATTGAATTAAAATGGAATCATTACATGTAATTGTGTGGCCAAGACATGTTCTAGGATAAAATTCCTTGAAGTTGATGCTAGAAGGGACAACGTTGGTGTGTCCTTGGGTGTAGGTCTCTCAAGTTGCACAGGTGCACTATTGTGTAGCACTATTACAGCATTTATTTGTTATAAACGATAAATGACCCTGTTGTGACACTTGTTCATTGTAAATGTTACGCGATCCCAGTGTACCTGTCATTGATGTGTGATCATATAATTTACTTATATAATTTAAATTAAAATAATAATACTTATTTTAACAGTATATTTTCTATTATATATAAAATATAAATTTTTTAACATTAGTATCACTAATGATTTTGTTAAAAATAAATATAAATAACTTTATACTAACTATGTAAGATTTTTGATAAAATTAATTTATATAAGTGATATTTATTCATAATAAGTACCATGGTTATGCTCACCGTTTTCATTTTTTTTTTCTTTTAGGAAAATTTTAGCACAACATAGATACTAAGAAGTGAGTAATTCATTTAAGTATTTAGAGTCACATCAAGTGAACTTTTCAGTTACTCTATATTTGTTAAGTTCTTATTAACTTATATTTAAGATATTAGACTCTTGATCATATAATGATACATAATTTATATAAACTACTTAAATTTAAGTTTATTTATTTTAAAATATATTAGATACTTATATTTTTACATAAAATTTTAATAAATTTTATATTTTAACTTGCTTTAAAATACCCAAAAAAAATTTGAATTTGTAATTAATAATACATGTTTTATTTAATAGTTTAATTTTTTTGACTTAAAAGTTATAAATCTTTATTTTAGGTGTGATAGTGATTGCTATGATACCATGAAAAAAATGAATGAATTTCTTTTTGTACTTTTTATTGATAACATAGAAAGATACTTATGTAATACAAAACTAAATCAACTCTTAAATTAGAGCTTATACAACATAAATGCCTATTTACATTCCTTTATAATTGCAAACGAATTAAGAAGTAAATATGTGGAAGTTAACATTTGTTGATTGCACATATTAGAAGAATATCCTAGATTTTCTGCATTGGTTGACTCTACATTTCTTAACATTTGCTTTTACAGTTGTATGTCTACGAGCCATTTAGCACTTGAGTTGGCGAAATGTGTTACGCGAGATTCTCAAAAAATTCTAGGCAAGGTTTGGGATTCAACTTTACTTCATTTAATATTATTATTTTTTTGACTTATTTTTAGTATATTTGATGACTTTAATTTATTATAATTATTAAGTAAAAATTAAAACAATTTAAAAATATGCATATTCTTAATCTTATTTAAGAATCTAAGATCAAGTCATGGTATATGTTTGGTATGGGTTTTATTAAATATCTTTTTTAAAATTTGTGATAATTTTATTTTGTAATAAGTTTTGTGAACATACACACTTACCTCTCTTCTGATTATAAATTGACTAATTATAAGATAAATATATTCTTATTTGTTTATTATTCATAAGTAAAATATGATTTAATTCTTTTTTTTATTAATTTTTTTAATTTATTTATATTAAGAAATAATTTATATTCTAAATTTTTAATAATTTAAAATTTAATGAACTTAAAATAAATATTATTAGTATGTTATCATATTATTTAAAAAATAATTTATTTTAAAATTATAAAATTTAACAATACAATTATTGTGTTATAAAAATACTTTAAATAATAAAAATTAACATAGTTCAATATTATTATTAATTGACACTATTTAAATAATTAGATTATTTTTTTAATATAAATTATGAATATTTTATGAAATAATAAATAATTTTGAATTAAGTTGTTAGAGACTTAATATATGTGTGTGTTAATGATTAAATTTTTTAAATATTTTCAAAAAAATCCACTGATTTAGTCACTACGACGATCGATTCTTACACACCATACTAAATATAAGAGGGATGCACTATGTTTAGAGGCGTTTGGAAAGAATTTTATAGGAAAGTATAATATTATTAGAATGTCTATTGCATCAAGTACTTATAAAAAATAGTTGTATAAAAATAAAAATTATTGTTTATTCTATAATAATTTATTGTATTGACACTTTATATATATATATATATATATATGTTTGGATTTATGAGGTCGTGTCTAACTTGTAAAATCATATTGTGGCACGTATTAGCAACATACCCCAAGGATACTGCGGTGTAAGAATCTTAAACGATCTCTTAGTCATAAGACTATATATAGACTTTTGTTCGCGAGATCTGCTGTAAGTAAATATTTTTGAGTAACAAATTAATTTTATACTGAAGTAAATATTATATGATCTAAACTGTTGAAATTTATGAATATATATTTTTTTTAGAGACCGTTAGTGTTTAATGTGTTACAGTCTGATCCCTATAAGATTAATTTACCGTATGTAACACATTTACTTTAAGTTATTCAACCATATAGCACATATGGGGTACTTTGCTTACGAGTAGGACTTCTGATACACAGACTCAAGCTGAGTATTCCCGTGCATAAATAAAAGTTATTAATGTAATACAATTTAATTTTTTCAATCGTTAAGTAATGTATTGATATTTCACTCAAACACATGCATTTACTTGTTACAGCATACGCAGTTAGATTATTCGCCTGTGATACCGCTGCAACATGTGCTCACGCCTCATTATTCTCCGATTCCATCTCTTTATTGTTTATTTGTACTCGTACAACATTATATTCCTATGCCTTCATCACATTATTCGCATATATCTATGCCGCATTACTCTCCGATGCCATCGCCACATCATGCTCGTTCATAGCCACATCAGTATTTATCTGCTCATCCGTCACATTATTCTCTCGGACCATCACATTATTATTCACTTACACCTCAGCCACATTATTCATCATTACCATCACATCATCATTCACCTCTACCAGCACCTTGTTATGATGATGATTTTAGGAGAAGTATGATGGATCGATTGGACTCAATAGGTTCATATGACCACGATATGAGAGATGACATCATTCGCATTGAACATAATGTGATAGATCGATTCAAGGCGTTGAGTTCAGATTATCACGAGATGAGAGATGATATGTAGATGATTGAACATAATGTGATGGATTGGCTTGATGTACTAGCAGCAAATTCTCGCGGTATGAGAGAGGACATCTAGTAGCAGGTTGAGCATAATGTAATGGGTCATATTGATCAGCTTTCAGCAGATTTTCAAGAGTGGATGCTTGGCTCTTTTCAGCCACATATGACACTTACTGTCTCACATATTTAGGTAATTAAAGTTAAATTACAGTGTGTTTATAAATATTTATGATATGTTATTGTTAAACTTAGTATGTCCAATTTTTTTAACAGATAGAAGATCCACTGACTTCTACAGATAATGCACATGTACAAGCATGTCACAGAACCACACTAGTCCCTTATGAGAGTTAATTTGGTTGGATGTATAAGAAGGGTCCACATGCTAGAAGCCTGTATACGAATCCATTAAAGAGAAATCATGAAATCCCTTCTTGTCGACCAATACAACAATATCTTAGGGACTTGATTATAAATTTCGTTGCCCCTTATTCAGATGACTTATATGCTCAGTATTTTCAATGGTTAGAAGACTCAGATGCTTCTATAGAGACATGTTCAGTTACATTGATATCCTAATGGTTTCGGGGTATTTTTAATTCAGATGCACAGTTAGAAGATATTATAAGTATTATATCTATAAGTATGTTATAATTTTTATTTTAGTTTAATTTTTAACATCTACATTATTATTTGATCAGCATATAGATGAGTATATTTATTTGCTTGCGCACCGACAAATGGCGTGTCTTCATTTGATATTACAGAATTCGACCATAGTCTCTGCACATTTATGTGTATGTTTAACATTACAAGTTATTTTTTACATGTACTTGTTTTTTTTTTTCTGATTAATTTTATTCTCATACTAATTTTGCTAATATGTAGACAAAATTATTATATGCGTGGGAACAACTAAACAAAGATATTGCTAACTTGGTCACTCATCTAGAGATTTTAGATATACAGGAGCATATAAGAGGTAACCCTGATGGAGTGCAGAGATCTTGAACTACTGTTGATCACATTCTACTTTCCGTATTGACTTGCGGTGAGTATTGGGTTGCATGCATCATCGATATACACGAACGCCATGTACATGTCTATGATTCTGCACCACACGGCTATTCTGATAGAGAGAAACAAGACATTTACACTACTGTGTCATCTACTATCTATTATGATGCGCACATATGGCATTTATAGTGTAAGGCCGAACTTGCAGGATATAAGTATGCCATTCTTATTTTTTTGAAAAATAGAGTTGCTTCAATAGACTATTGGTAGTGCAGATTATGAAATTTTTATATGTAAATTTATAGAGTATATTATATTAGATTGACGGTGGGATGGGATGCGTTGATTTCTTAGTCGACTAGATGAAATGCGACTTATTGGTGGGTTGACAATAATAATACACTCCTCATGTGGAACCTCTCAAAAACTTTGATCTCAAATTGGGTGAATTTCTTGTGCATATACTAATAGAAATGTGCTATTTTTATAGTGCATAGAACAAAAGTCCTCATACTGGCCTCTTACATGTCTTATTGCTGTCATTGTATGAGCACATGGGAGTTGCTACAAATTAAAATATCGACATTGACATGTACTTATTCTTAGATCGACCATAACAACTTCACCTCTACCTATCATTTCAAATTTATGTCGAGAAACGGGATACACTAATAATGTAAGAGATGAACAATCTTCTTCTCTAATCTTATCCGTTGCTGCTTGAGTTAAAGTGTTTTCATTATGTTTACTAGCTTGTTCTCGCCTCTCATAAAACCAACGTTATAACACAGATCGTATCAAATTCATCAAGGCCACAATTGAAAAAGTTCATGCATCTTTCAGTAAGGCATTCATACTTTCTGCAATATTAGTTATCATTATATCATACCGTCTTACCAGAAAATGATATCTAACCCATTTATTAAACCCCACTTTATTTTGTAAATAGTTAACAGCATTTAGGTGTATCAACCTCAACTTATCCATATATTTTTCAAACTTGCTAAAAACATAAGTTTTGACCGCAAGATAGAATCCTGACAGAAAAATGTCTTTTTTACGATCTTTGAACTTGTATTTTGCCTTGAAATTTCCTTCAATGTGGTAGGAACAAAAATCATGGTAACAGTCAAGAAACACTTTCCTTATCCCTTTGATAATACTATCGTGTCGATCTGACATAAACACCATATGCAAAACATATCCAAGTGCATATCACAATTTCTCTAAGAATTATTCCTATAATGCATCATTTTCAGAGTCCGCCACTCCAAATGTCATATGATAAATTTGATCGTTTCTATCAAGAATTGCTGCAATAAACATGGATCTCCGGTATATACCCTTCAAGAATATGCTATCAATAGCAATCATTGGTCGAATTGATGTACGAAAGCCATTAATCGATACACCCAATGCTATAAAAAAATACAAAAAATTATCATCCTCATCTATTTCTATATGTGTAATTGTACCTAAACTATGCTGTTGTAAAGTATAACAAAATTATGGTAGTAGTTTAAATGACTCAATTGGGTCTTCACATGCCAATCTTTATGCTTCTTCTCTTGCTAGCCATGCCTTACGATAGGATACATAAACTCTAAATTCACGGTGTATGTCATCTCGAATATTATTTGGAGTGTAAATCCTTATAGGATCTTGAAATTTATCCATTACGTATTCACCAATAAATTGACTACTAGCTTGATAATGATCGGGTTACAATTGGTCGCTTCGACAAGTATGAACTTCTTCAAAGCATTTAACAAACTAATATTCACCATTTTCATCTGTGTTAATTGCTTGAATTCGCTATCTACATCCATCAATTACACACTTCACCTCAAATCGATCTGTTGTACATTTTAAAACTCGAAACTGAAAATGATTCCTCAGTGCCATCATACCAAGTGCATCCTGTAACTCCTTTTTTGAATTAAAAATATATCCAACAGATATATTATTATGGGTAGAGGAAGATAGTGCATCTTGTGACTAAACAATTGACGGTGAAATATTGGTAAACATCAAGAGTTTGATGGTCCTAGCATATCATCTTGACGCCTCATTAAGCTAGTTTGACCAAGCTCATAACCCATGTTTGTGGGGACATCTGTATCCTCATTGTAGTAATTTTTATATTGGGTCATGAGTGTATTGCCAAGATTGTAAGCATCTTCACCATCTATACATGGTTGATTGTGAAAAAAAAATTATGTATAAGATCCTTATTATACTCGCATGGTGGGTACTGACCATGAATTCTAATATCTTTATGATGTATAGGATCCTCATTATACTCACATAGTAGGCACTGACCATGAATTCCAATATCTTTATAATATATAGATGAAAGCTCTATAGGACGTATCTCGTCTAATGAATAATTTTAACCAAAGTTGAATTCATTACTTTCTAGAGAAGAAATAAATGGTTGTACATAAACTTCTAGATTAATAGCTTGCAAAGGAGAAGTGCAAGATACTCTATGATCATCAACAACTATCTGCTCCGTAGTGATATAGAGGGGAGTACGATGTCTACTCACTGATATCACAATACTGCTTGTAAAAGTAGATACATCATAGTCGTTACTGATATCAACATACAGAACAGACCTTAACTCACTATCTACGAAACTTGTTTTCATTTAAATAACGAATTTCATTAGATCAATTCCAATAAAGTCATATAACATCGTCAATAATTCGTGATATTTGATATTTTTTGGAATTGATAAGAGTTCGATCTTTCTACCACAATATTTTCTGAACCATCTGATAATGTAATTCATGATCTTTCATAACGAACACCAACCGGTATAATTTCAGTCATATACCTAATATATATGAAAAATATTTAAATATAAATAATTTAATATTCAATATAAATTAAAGAATACGAAATAATAAATTTTCAATTGATTAAACAAATTCATAAAATATATATATAATAAAAATATAAAAATTAAATTTAATAAATACAAATTTTTAATTAATAAAGGATAATTAATAAATTAGCAAAATTTTTAATTAAAATTGATAAATTATTTAAAAAAAATAAAATTTATTTTCAAATTAATAAAGGACAAACAAAAATACCATCGGGCTGTTGGCACGAGCATACTGTGCACTCGGGCCGTTTGCATCAGTGCATATTATGCACTGGGTCATTGGCTTATTTTGTACAAAATTTGATAGTTTTTAACCAATTTTTAATTAAAAATATTCTATTTCGATCAAAAAATTCATATATACATTTATTTATATTTTTATATAATTATTTAAAATTTTTAAAACATAGTAAAATTTATCTAAAAAATATATATCATACATGTAATCTAAATTTAATTCTTATTTATTAATTATAATAAATTTTATAGTTATATTTATTTTTAAATTAAATAAAAATAATAAATAAAACAAAGAATACAAACTTACTTGTCAGATTGAATGATAAAATGTCGAGATCTTTATACTGCTGTCTGAAATATTTAGAGAATAAATATTAAGAGAAAATGAAAGTATTCTATAACTGTAATGAAACGTGTGCACAACATATATTTTCTAAGTTTTATAAGCATAAAAAGTGGTTATGGACAGTAAAATTATTAAAATTAGTTATTTTAATAATAATTTTTTAGGGTTAGTTATTAATGTAAAGGAATGTTAAAATAAAATTATTTTAAAAAAATTTCCATCGAATCACTCTTTAAAATTGTGTTTTTTCTCTTCTATTTTTGCAATCAAGCTCTTATTTTTTGAGGCATTTATTAGTTTGGTTATTAAAAAAATTACTCCCTTTTTTATTAATGTTTTTGCACATTTAAATGTAAGGTTTGGGCAAAAGTTAATAAATCTCATGTTAAAGAATTTTTTTTAATTTTATTTTATTCTTAAATATAAATTTAAGTTACAGTTTTTAAGTTTTTTTTTTTTTAATGAGTATTTGTGTACTTAAGTATAAACCCCTACCAAGAGCGATAATTCACTCTATAAATGAAAAACTTTTCTTGTTTTTGAGAGTATTGTTTTATCCTTAGTTAAACTTTCAGATGCTTTATATTTTTAGAATAATTATCACTTTTTTGAATATCAGTCTTCTCTTAAGTGACTTATTATAGGCTAGGGCTTGAAGTTGCCTATCCTTAAGTCGGACCCCTGAGTTATTGTTCATGGGCTTCAGACCATTAGAAGAAAATTCATATAAAACTGTATACTCAGCGGTAAAATTAAGATCTTTTTGTGAAATACCGGTTCTCCATAAATGCAAATTTCTCTGAAGGTACTCCAGCCTCTCAAATGCATTGGAATGTTCCCACATCAAAAGAAGTTGAAAAGCATGTTTGGTAGCTTCCATTTTTAATTTACAGTTAGTGCTGGAATGAGATCACAAATTATAAAATGCATACGTGCAATTAATTAATGAACATCAATCATCAAATAAAAATAATATTTATCAAATACTTTAATTTGTTGTATTTTTAACTACTCACAAAAATTGCCTTAGACACCCTTCACCAATTATTTCACCAACAATCTGTTATCAAAAAATCTCTTAAAAGTTTTATTACAGAATTTCCTCTTAACAAAAGCATAATCTTTGGTACAACCAACAAAGAGTTCAAATGCATCGTGACCATTCATATGAAAATTCACTCATCCGATTTGTGCTACAAAGGAAGCTGGACAAGACCACGAATATCAATAGGATAAGTATCACTCTTCAACATAGCGACATATGATCTTCCACCAATGATCACACAGGCAGATTCACTCGGATGAATCCCATCGTAAAATATGGACACACCTCTGTTAGAACATGAACTGCTAAACGGAATACATGTCAAAACTCCATTGTTCGTCGGCAGATTTGCGACCGGGCAACAAGGAGCGGTGAACCCCGTTAAGGCTTGTGTTTCAGCTACGGTGGTCGGAAAAAACTCGAAAGCGTTTATATAGATGAATCGCGAATCCTGAAAATTGCGATTGAGTTCATCAACTAGGGTTTTAAGCTTTGTATTGAATAGTTGGACAACTTTGTTTATGTAGTCAACACATATAGAACCAGGTGCGCCATACATAGCTACAGGACCTGGTGCACAACCAATTGGAGCTATTCCGAATAGTGCTACCTTCCTTGCTCCATAATCATGCAAAGTCTATCCCCGAAGAAAAATAGTTAGTCATCTAGATATCTCAATAAGTTTATTTAATTATAACTTTAGAAAAAACAAAATCAATTTTATTTATTTTAATATAAAATTTATCGTATTAAATAATTAATTATAATTAACAATATTTTTATCGGATTAAAGGAGAAATCAAAACAAGCTATAAACACCAAATTACTCGTGCAAGAAATCCTTCTCGAATAAAACATAATATACATAATAGTAATAATAATAAAAAAACTTAATAAGATTAATGTTATTTCCTATTTTAACTTTAACAAGTATTAATTTTTAGAGGTTTATATTTGAAAGTTATGAACAAAAAACAAAAGTATATTAAATTGATTTTTTTAAAAAAGATTTAGATTTCAAATAAATTTAAGATAAAGAAATAAAAAAAAACTACTACCTATTGCATACTTTTAAAAGCTTTTTTATATTTAATTGTTGGTGGTTGAGAACAATTTTTAACTTATGTTGTGAATTTTTATTTTTGACCCATCATTAATATTAATTAAAAAAGAAGAAGGAAGAATTATCATTAGCAACTTATTTGATAAAGCATTGCCAATTAACTACATATTTATCTAATATGACATTAAAATTTAAAAAATTTTTAAATGAATCAGTCTTAACATATTAATATAGTAATATGGTAAAATTATTCAATTAATAAAAAAAAGAGAGATTCATTTATTAGTAGTGAATAAAAAAAGTTAAAAACGATTTTCATAAATTTTTCTCACTACATTAATTGAAAATAAAATTGACTTTTAATTTTTTTTTATTCCTAGTCAATAAATAAATCTCTTTTTTTTTTTATTAATTAGGTAATCCTATTATATCACTAATAATAAAAATTTAAAAGCATAAATGATACAACTCTAATTTAAATTAATTAATATTGGTGGGAGCAACCAATCATATATTGACAAATTCTATTAGTTGTTGTAATTGATGGGTTCAATTATTGTTTTGTAATTAATTCCAATCCCACCCGCTTAAATTAGGTTTCAGATGCCGATTAAATGTGAATTTAATTTCCTCCCTGTCAAAATGTACAGCAAAATAAATAAATAAACTAAAACCGAATCCCAACAGAGAGAGAAGTAGTTGAATTCAACAACCTTCAATTGTTGAGAATATTGTTGAACGAGAAGTGTGGCATATTGTTCTGGTGTATATAAACGACTTGTCGGATAAAATTGAGGCAACAAGTAATTGTTTATGTAATCGTTGTTGCCAATTCCAACTGTGAGTAAGCATTTGCTTAAATAATTTGCAGCTGATTCTTCATTCCCTAATAGGCTTGAAATGCGACTGACTGTCGTTTTGTGATTCTGTAATTGCCCGTTCAAGCTAATTGCATCACCCTGTTAAATAAAAATAGAAAAAACATTGTCTCTTTATTACTACATACAGAGAGAGTCATTATTTTCTGAAGTATGCGTCTGAACTTTAACAGAATTCGTATCCCAATTCGAAAATCCGGATTCTGGACTTTGGACCTCTCTGCTTCTTTTAAAATGCGAATTTGACACAATTTTACACAAATTTATAAAAATTAATATTATTTTTTATATTTCAACTGAGTTTTAAATAACTTAAATTTATATTTTAAAATATGTGAAAATTTTACATATTATATATATATATATATATAATATATATATATATATATATACATACACATCCATATGTATGCGCTACTATTATAAGTGTATTATTATTATTATAAATATTATGATTAAATAAATAATATTAAACTTTTCAAGTTTTATCTCAAATTTCATTACAATACGTGGCTTTTACCAAATGAATAATGAGATATGCAAATATATGTAAGCTATATATATATATATATATATATATAAAAGCTACATGAAACTTTTTAAATTCAAGATTTAAGCAATAATTTTTTTTCTGAATATATATACAATAATTAATAATTAAAAAGAACTACCAGGTTGTATTGTGCAGTTTCATCACGAATGCCAGCTCCTCCAGATGCATAATTCACACCTTTCAGAATTTCCTGACCCCTTGCGGTTGCAAATGTTGGAATGAAATTGTCAAATCCGAGAAGTTGAGCTGCGATAAATAACGCAGACCTAACTTAATTTAATATTTAACTGGATGCATTTAAATGTATTTTCAAATAATTTAGAATGTCTATTCTTTTCTGATTGGCTTAAATAACAAAAAAGTATATTTTCCATTTTAAAAAAAAGACTTAAAAAGTGCTTTCAAGAGAAAAGCACTTAACAATGTGTTTTCTAATAATTACCAACATAATTTACTTATTTGTATTAAATAAGTCTCAAATTATATCTTAATTTCATATAATATAGAACTTAGAAATTTAAACAAAAAAATTTCAAAAATAATTAATATACAAAGCATTTTAGTTCTATTAAAAAGGCTTTTCTAGATTTATCAAACGAGAGAGAGAGAGAGGTGGAAGGTCATACCTATAACATCCGGAATGTTTCGACCATTGGAAAATCTTCCGGTTGGCCCTCCAGAAAAATCAATCCCATACGGCGGATAATTTGCTCGAGCTCTTATTTGACGATTATTGTTATTGCCGTTGTCATAAAATGAGTCTCCGAAGATGAAGTAACAAGGAACTTCTTGTACTCCATAAACCCTAATTGAAAAGCTAAAAATCAACACTACCATTTCTAGATGCCATATGTTAGGCCTACAGGCCATTTAATTTTTTTTGTCTTTTCTGGTTGTTGAAGAAAATAAAAGAGACAGAGATATTAGAAACGTGTTGCAGTTTTTTCAGAGATGAACTCGTGGAGAATGATTCTGATCTAGTTCATAATTTCTCATGAACTAGAAGACACTTTGATGCTGTCATTGATAAGAAAGAATGAAAATATCTGATCGGTATATATAAAAAAAAATTGGAATAAGGAGTTTGCTGAAAAAGTAATAGCAAAGCAGACAGAACTGTGGAAGATGGTTGCCATTAATTGACATCCATAACTCCAAAAGAAAAGAACAGCACCATGCTATATCGTGGTAAAGGGATGGGAGATTCAGACTTTTTTATCAATTTGATAGATATACCGTTGTTGTTGTTGTTGCTGGCTGAAATTATTTCAGGACGTTAATAAACGAAATTGTGTTGGCTCTTAGATATTGGGCCATGGGAGACTGTTTGTTATGATATTATATCGTTGTATTAATTAGAAATCTCTCTTACTACTTTATTTTATTATTATTTTTCTTGAATTTAATTCATATTTTCTTTTCATTGTTGATAAATTGCATAGTTAATGTGCCTTGCGTACTAGCTACATGATTTAGAGAAAATAATTAACTTGTAAATTCAACGAACCTGGAGTTGTTTCAAGAAAAAGTTAGAAAGGCAAATAGGCTCACTTTCAAAAATAAACAAAAGAACTTACAAATCCAAAATACTACTTTATAAACTAGGATGTAGAAGGACAATCATTTTATAATAACATGGATATTCCATATTTACTGGAGACCTGAAAATGAATAGCTAAATTCCTCAAAAATAACTACTTTCATGAATTCAATTATATAAATGACCTTTTTTGTAATTTTTTTTATGAAATTGATTCAAAAATATATATTTAAACAAAAATACTTTCATGACATTAAAAAATTTACTGAACCAATTCATTTCTCTCTTTTCATCTATTTTTGAGATAGAAAGTTAGTCATTTTCTTTCCCTCTGGTGATGACAACTGATGCGATAGTAGATCGGCGACAATGAAGGCACGTTCAAGGCAAAATTAAAGTGATTGGGCTTTTTACTTGTTACATATGTAAATGTGCCGTTTTGGTTGTAGTTAACCGAAAATGTGGTGAAGGTGATCCAAAAATGATGCAATTAACAATTAGTGATATTTTAAGAATTTTGAATTAGAAATATTTTAGAAATTCTATAAGGACTTTGTGTTTTAAAACTATTAAAATTTTATATTTTAAAATTATTAGAATTTCATATAATATTTGAATTTCACATTTTAAAAATTATTAATATTTCATATTTTATAATTATTAAAATTTCATATTCTAAAATTATTAGAATTTCATATTTTAGTATTATTAAAACTCTATATTTGAAAATTAATATAAATAAATTATTCTTTTATTTTCAATATAACTTTTGGGCATAATTAAAAATTTTTTTGTCTTAAGTTTGAGAAGTTTATCCTTTTTTTGTTATCTTGTTGCATCAATTGGTATCAGAGTAAGGTTTCTAACCTTCTCTAATGGTAGAAGACTCAATTGTAGATAGCGGTAGTTCTCATGGCATAGATAAGGGAACTAAGATCTCACGACTTACGATGCAAGATCAAAAGGGTCCATTGATTGCTTTAAAGCAAGGACTAGATCGCAGAATCCAACATTTAGAATGACGTTTTAAAGAAATTGCAGATCGAGTTAATACTTTAAGCGTTAATGTCAACAGGAACTAGGGTGTCGAAAGACCACGTATTGAGGAAGATGTAGTCTACAAACAACCTATTAATAGACCTATTCTTACATATAGACGTAAACAACAAGCTCATATAGAATATTCAAACGAAGAAAAAGAAGAATATTTAGAAGCACCTACAAGGAATATTAGGAACGCAATAATTGGACATGGCAATGGTTATTTTAATGGTGATAGTTATTCCAACGAACACCGATTGAAGGTAAATATTCCTAGTTTCAATGGGAGTTTAAATATTGAAGAGTTTTTGAATTGGATTGCGTTAGTAGATAGATTCTTTGATTATATAGAGATTCTAGAAAAAAAATAGGGTAAGACTTGTTGCATGCAGATTAAAGGGTGAAACTTCTGCATGGTAAGAGAGATTATAAAATATAAGGTATCATGAGGAAAAGACATCAGTCAGGATTTGGTATACAATAAAGCAACTGTTAGGATGGGACTTTTTTCCTCCTAGCTATAAGCAAATTCTGTTTCAAAAATATCAGAGATGCTATCAAAGGTAATGATTTGTCCATAATTATATTGCTAAGTTTTTGAGGTTAGTGAAAAAGAATGATTTAAATGAGAAACAGAGGAGCAACAAGTTGCAAAGTATCTTAACGACTTAAAATCGACTATCCATGACAAAATTAAAGTACAAGTTATATGCACTTTAGCAGAAGCACGCAATATTACATTAAAGGTAGAGTTAGTGTTGCAAGAGAAGAATAGATTAAACTTTCTTTATAGAACTTGTGGCAGAGATAATTATACGATATCTATTGACAGGCAGAAATCAACTTTTGACATCCCTATACATAACGATTAGTACAAAGAAGAGAAAGCGGTTGGAAAGCAGAATGTGATAGAATTTAAAGACAAGTTTAAAGTTAAAAATCCATATGCTAAACCTATTCTAGGAAAGTGTTTTAAATACAATCAACTTGGTCATAAATCTAGTGAATATTCATGTAGAAAAGCTATTAATGTTATGGAGCGAGACAAAGAAGAAGAGGAAGAAGAAATTTATTGTGGTCTAAATGGGGATATTGAAGAATATAAAGAGAATGGTGATGTGGATTGTTAAAATTATGTGGTGAGGACAATGATATTGACATTAAAATAGGAAGATAAGACTTAAAGGCACCAATTGTTTCAAACTAGGTACACCATTACTAGTCGCCTATTTGACATTATTATTGACAGTGGTAGTTATGAAAATATTATTGAAAGAGAAGTAGTAAAAAGTCTGGGGTTACAAATATTTGAATCAAATCAGCAGAAAATATTCGAGTAATTGAACGATACAAAATACCTTTCTCTGTCGGCAAATATAAGGATGATGTTTATTGTGGTACAGTGGATATAGATGCATGTCACTTGTTGTTTGGTAGACCATGGCAATTTGATGTAGCCGCATAACATGATGGATAAAAAAAATACTTACAAGTTAGAGAAGAATAGTATAAAATTTACATTATGGCCAATGAAAGGAGGTTTTGAAGCCAAAGTCTCAAAAGTAAAGGAACGAACTATCTTTACACTTACACAGTCGACTCATGAGATGAATGCAGCAATTAAAGAATCAAAAAAGGTACATGTAGTCATTGTGAATCCAGTTTTGATGATAAAGGCAAAGCAACCAATGGATAAGCTACTAGAAGTAAAGGTAATAGAAGATTCACATGGAGGAGGTCTAGCTGATCATTTAGGACGTGATAAAACTATGGCAGTAATGGTAGAAATGTATTATTGGCCACATATAAGAAGATATGTATCTAGATATGTGCAGTAATGTTATATTTGTCAAACCACCAAAAGTTATTTTCAAAACACTGGTTCGTATATGCTTTTACCTATTCTAGAAAATATTTGGGAAGATTTATTTATGAATTTTTTGTTAAACTTGCCTCAAACACAAAGAGGCATGGGTTTTGTTTTTGTGATTGTTGAAAGGTTTTCGAAGATGGCACATTTTGTTCCTTGCAAAAAGACCTCAGATGCAAGCAAAATAACCAAATTATTTTTAAAGAAGTTGTTTGTTTGTATGGAATACACAAGACCATTACTTTAGATCGAGATGGTAAATTTTTGAGCCATTTTTGGCAGACATTATAGAAGTTATTTGATTTAACTTTAAACTTTAGTAGCATAGCTCAGCCACAAACAGATGGTCAGACCAAGTCAATAAACTGAATACTAGGTAATCTGATTCATTGTATTTGTGGAGATTAGCTAAAATAGTGGGATTTTGTATTAGCACAAGCAGAATTTGCATACAATAATGCTATGCACAGTGCCAAGAGAAAATCTCCATTTTCAATTGCATACACAAAGTCACCACAGTATGTACTTGATTTAGTGAAACTATCTCAAGGTTAAGGAGTTAATGTAACTGCAGCAAATATGGCTAATCGGTGGCAAGATATTCAGACAAAAGTAACACAAAAATTCAATTAAGCTAATGTTAGATACAAGAAGGCAGCGGATCGACATCAAAGAGAGCAAGTATTTGAAGTAGGAGAAGAGGTGATGGTATTTTTAAACAAAGAAAGATTTCTTATAAGAACTTATAACAAATTGCAGTTTAAGAAATATGAACCTTATAAGATTTTGAAGAAAATTAATAATAATATTTATGTTGTGGATCTACTAGAGTCAATGGACATTTCTAAAATATTTAATGTAGCAGATATTTATCCATTTCATACATCAGAAAAGTATTCAAATACTATAGTATACTCGATGATGAGCTTTTGTCGAATAGAGGGGAATCATGCAATTAGCAACTAGAGATATTTTAAGAATATTGAGTTAGAAATATTTTAGAAATTCTACAAAAATTTTGTGTTTTAAAACTATTAAAATTTCATATATTATTAGGATGTCATATTCTAAAAATTATTAAGATTTGAATTTTTGTCCACCAGCTACAACCAAATTAGTTAGGAGATATTTTGGGTTATACGAAATTATCGAACGAATAGGTTATAACACACCAATTAAGATTGCCTCTAAATTTACAACTTCATCCCATTTTTCATGTCTCTTTGCTAAGGAAAAAGATAGAAAACGAGAGAAAAATAGCTGAAAGTTTATCGAACGTCTACAAAGAGAGTCAAATACAATAGCAACCAAGGAAAGCTTTAAGCTTCCGCATAATTAGTTATGGCCGCAATAGAAGACCAATATGGAGAGTACTGATTTGGTGGAATCAATCACCTAAGGATGAAGCAACGTGGGAAGACTACGATGACATCCAACAATGATTTCCTGACTTTTGCCTTAAGGACAAGGTAACTCTCGAAGAAAGAGGAATTGTTAAGGACCTGAAAAGGCAAAAAGAGTGCAAAAGGTAATGAAGGTATCGAGAGCAATGGCAAGTAGTAACGAAGCCATAGAGGCTAGCATGTGCGGAGAAAATTCATCAACAACAGGAGGTTTAGCGTACAAAGATCTTGTCGCGCATGCAGACATGTTGCAAGCAACATAAGGAATTACATGCAGCAGTATGCAAGCAGCGCACAACAATACGCGATAGCCTATCAATTGCGTGTAGTAGCATGTAGGTTGCATGCACATACCTATTTATAGTGCATGAATTGCGCATAAGCACACAACAAGCAATGCTCTCCTTGCGTGACACCATGCATGAAGACACATGCAAAAGCAACAATAGCGCGCACGAGAGATTAGACACCGTGTACAAGGAACTGAGCAAAGCGCGAAAAATGCCTAACAGCGTGCGTAAGAGAACAGACAGTAGACATAAAATTTTACAGAGCCAATTCGACGATACGCGTGAGACATTGCAAGAGCTATCCATCAAAGTGGGCGTTTAGGCGTGCTTACAACGCACGCCACCAGCAATAGTTTACCGTACATCATTAGCATCCATATGCTATAAGTCAGTAACACATGCACACCCACATGCAGCAACCAACATAAGCATCAGTGAGAAATGCCTTCAGCAGAGGAAATGCAGTGCAAGAAAATAGACTCGCCAAACTCTACACAAGCCCGTAATCTAACCAGCGAGAAGGCCCCTTGGCCTTGTCCGTAAAGAAAAGGAATTTTGCACCACACAAAGTTTCAGTAACTGCAAAAAACATTGCCAGCCAACGAGTTTGACACCAATTAAGACTCAACAAGCAAACATTTCAAATTCAAGTAGGAGTTTCCTTTTTCTAATTCTAGATAAATTAGGTATGCTTATCATAGACAAATTAAGAGTTTAAGTTATGATCAAATAAGAAATTCAAGGGCTATAAATATAACCATTCATTATGTAAACAATGAATTTTTGAGCATTCGAATAATATAACAGCTTTTACAACAAGTTAGCTAGCATCTTTTTATTTTTCGATTATCCTTCAAGAATTGTTTTAGGATAACTTGGACTTAGGTCAAGGTTAAAAGTTGTCTTCATTGCTTAAGAGATGCGTAAGGTTTAAGAGTTGTCTTACCTTTCTAACACATTTACGCATAAGCAACTGAGCTTAAAAGAGAGTTTAAGGGCATAAATACACAAGGGACTTAAGTAAAAAGAAGCCGACCAGCAAGTGCACATATAATTAGTGATCACCGACAACCCTAAACCACGAAAAAATTTAGGGTAAAATTTTGGATGCCAACAACTGGTGATTTCATTGAGAAACTGACGTGATCATAATGGCATCACAACAACAACCGTAGCATCAAGAATTGCCATAGGAGCACATTAGTGAAAATGTTTCTATGACTAATCAAGGAAGAATTATGGCCTTAAAAATGGATCAACGCGCCCTTAATGAACATTTGGGTAATGTGGATCAGCAACTTGTCTCCATAATTCATTCTTTGGATCAAATAAAAAAGGACATGTTTAAAGTAGTTGGCAAACAAAGTCAAGAAGATACAACAAGGAACATCATACTATCCCAACTACCTAAAAGATTTCAATCCAAAATTGTGAGGACCTATGAGCACGAAGAGGAAACTGACCACGTCTAACTTCCTTCTTAAGAAAGGAGGCATCAATGGACAAGTTTAGAAAGCAAAAAAAAAAAAGTCACCCATCTTCAACCTACCACCTGACCACTATGAGCAAAATAGTAACGAAGACATCATGGATGAGAGGCTGTTATTAGGGTAGTCAAGAAGGTCGTAAGGTTACCATGAGGCAGCACATTGGCCCATCTAGTATAACAAATTTTGAGGGATAATTAGCTAAGATTAGGTAAGATGGATCGCTTGAGAACTACCTTGAAGAATTCGAGTAATTAGCCGAGCTTGTGAAAAATTAACCGAACAATGCACTTATAGGCACTTTTCTTGATAAACTTGTATCTTGGTTAAATAGGAAAGTAAAGATGAGGGATCCCACTTTCCTTGCACAATGTATTCACTTAGCAAAACTCATCAACAACGAAAGAAGCATTAATCGAATTATTTCTAAAACAGTCAAACCTTTTGAAAAACTTGAGAAATTATCATCTTTCAGTAAAACTGCACCACTAAAATCAAATAAACCCTTTAAATTATCCACCGAATAAGTTAAAAGAAAAATTAAAAAGGGCCTATATTTTAAATGCAATGAAAAGTGGTAGGTAGGCCACAAGTGCAAAATGAGGCAATTCAACCTCATAGAAATTATGAGTGATGAAGAGAATAATAATAGCAACGAAGAGGAGCAAACAACTTTTACGGACAGTAAGGGAGATGCAAATGAAATGAACTCCTTAGACGGTGTAACAGAAAAAGAAATCAATCTTAACACAGTAAGCATAGTAGTTAAGCCTACTACCATGAAGTTATTTGCAACTGTTAATGGAAAGAAGGTACTTGTATTAATCAAAAGTAGAGCCACCTATAATTTTGTCAATAACAAGCTTGTTAAAAAGCTTCATTTATCATCTAAAAGTATTGCACCCTTTAAAGTAAAAGTTGCTAGTAGACAAAAACTTAAATGCTTGCAAGAAATCAAAATAACAAAAATAAAGATTCAAGGTGTCGACATTGAGGTAGAACTACACATTCTAGCATTAGCAGACCTTGATATTGTGTTAGGCAATACTTGACTTAAATCTGTGGAAAAAATGACCTTTAATTATAAAGCAATGACCATTCACTTTGTATGGAATGGCAAACATTACACTTGGAAGGCGACAACTCTACCTACTACACATCCTTGCAAAGTCAGTGTCGTTAAAAAATGGTCACAATGCTACACCATTCTTTTGCCTGCAAGCAACACAAATGAAGAATACTATCGAAAAGGGCAGAAAATTGATGAAATTGTGCCATTGATAGTAAAATGCTTATTTGAACAATTTAAGGATGTTTTGGGGAACCACAAAGGCTACAACCTTCATGACATTATGATCATGCAATCCCCTTAACTGATGAATTGAAAGCCATCAATGTAACATCTTATATGTATGCCTATATCCAAAAGAATGAGATCGAAAGATAAGTTGACGAAATGCTACAGTAAGAAATCATAAAACCCAGAAGTTCTCCATTTTCATCACCCGTTTTACTTGTGAGAAAGAAATATAGGACTTGGCAATTTTGCACCGATTACCAAGTACTTAACTAAGCCACCATCAAGAATCGATTTCTAATTCCAACCATTGACCATATGCTAAACAAACTACGTGGTACCAAGCTATTCACCAAGCTTGATCTAAAGATAGGTTATCATTAAATTCATATGAGGGAGGAAGATGTGCATAAAGCAGCTTTTTAAACACATAATAGACACTACGAGTATCTTGTCATGCCTTTCGAATTATGCAATACACCTTCCACCTTTCAAGCTTTCATGAACGACATTTTTGAACCGTGTTTATGCAAATTTATACTGGTATTCTTTAATGACATCTTGGTTTATTAGAAAAACTTTGATAACCATCTTAAGCACTTAAGGAGAGCACTGAAAGTTTTAAGGGACAATCACTTCTTTATCAAACCATTCAAATGTACTTTTATGCAAGAAGAGTTCGAGTATTTAAGCCACATGATTTTCAGTAAAGGAGTAAAAGTTGATCAACGCAAACTTAGGGTAATGCAAGCATGGCTAACCTTTAAATATGTGACAGAACTTAGAAGATTCTTAGGCTTGACATGTTATTATCAACGATTTGTTTGTAACTATGGCGCCATTGCAAGGCCTCTAACTGACTTGTTGAAGAAAGATAACTTCTTGTGGACAAAAAAAAGCGATGTAGTTTTTAAAATTTTAAAACAAGCCATATGCAAGACTCTTGTGTTAGCGCTGCTAAATTTTAGCCAACCATTTGAGCTGCATACCGACGCATGCCAAGATAGCATTGGAGCTGTTCTTAGCCAAGTAGGAAAATCGATTGCCTACATGAGTAAGGCATTAGGGCCCATGAAGAAAAATTGATCAGTCTATACAAAGAAGATGTTAGCCATCATCCATGCAGTGAAAGTATGATAACCATACTTTCTTGAATGGAAGTTTACCATTATTACCGATCAGCAACCTTTGAGAAGCTTGATGGAGCAAAAAATCACCACACCGGAGCAACAAAAGTTCTTTGTCAAGTTACTTGGATATAAGTATGATATAATCTATAAACTGAGTAAGGAAAATAAGGTTGTGGACACTTTATCAAGAAGTAATGGGGGATAAATATTGTGAGCTGTGTGTGAACCCAATGAAGCTTGTCTTACAGTCATTAATGGTGCAGAATGGGCTGTGTAGGATATATTTGTCTTACTCACCGAGAAAACCAATAATTCCAAACCATTTGTTAGTAAGTTCTTGCGTAAGCATGGATATATTTGGGTAAACCAGTAGATTTAGGTATCCAACATGCTAAAACTTAGAAAGAAAATTCTTACCCACTTCTACAATTCAAAGGAATGAGGTCATTCTAAGTAGTTCCACACTTATATAAAGATCAAGCTTTTCTTCTAGTGGGAAGGTATTAAAGTTAAAATCAAGAAAAAGGTAAATAAATGTGACATTTGCCAACAGTCCAAATCCAAAGGAGGCAAAACTAAAGGCTTACTTTAACCATTACCAATGCCAGCACGAGTATGGAAAAACCTTACAATAGATTTCATCACAAGAATGCCAAATAACAAAGAATGCACGGTCATCTTAATCTTGATGGACAAACTTAGCAAGAGTGTACATTTTGTGCCACTTAAGTTACCCCATACTGCAAGAAAAGTAGCGCAAGAATTCATCAAGCACATTGTCCGACTTCATGTTATCTTTAGAACCATGTTATTTGATAGAGATTCGGTCTTTATGAGCAAATTTTGGAAAGAACTCTTTACTTAACTAGGAAGTAATCTCATAGCTTCATCAACATTTTATCTACAAACTGATGGCCAAAGCAAGGTAACCAACAGAATCTTAGAGCAATATCTAAGGTGTTTCTATCATGATCATCAAAGTGAATAGGAGAACTAAATACCATGGGCAGAATTGTGGTATAACACCACCTATCACGTAGTAATCAAAATGTCCCCATATCAAGCAGTTTTTGGTATAACTTCACCTAGCTCGGTGAGCTATACAATGAAAAATAACACAACACATGAAGTAGACACCATACTTCAAGCACGAGATGAAGTACTTAAGAGACTTAAGCATGAGCTCGAAAAAGCTAGAGACGGAATAAAAGACAAATCGATACGAGGCGTAAAGAAAAAGAATTCCAAGTTGGAGATTTTGTTTGCCTCAAAATCCATCTTAAGAGGCAAATTCGCGCTGGAGGTTAGCATGTGCGGGTAAAATTCACTAACAACAGTAGGTTTAATGTGTAAAGAACTTGCCACGCATACAAACATGCTGCAGGCAACGTAAGGCATTACATGTAGTAGCATGCAAGCAACACACGCCAGCAAACATGCAGCTTGCAATAACACATCGATTGCGTACAACAGCATTTAGGTAGCGCGCACATGCCCGCTGATAGTGCGCAAAGCTCGCATAAGCACACAGCAAACAATGTCAGTAACACCCACCTTACACAACATCATGCATGAAGACACATACGATAGTAGTGATAGTGTACACGAGGTGATGAGTAGCACACGAGTAATGTTAAGCAGCACATGTGAGGAATCGAGCAGCGTACACGAGAGATCAAATAGTGTGCACAAGGAACCAAGCAGCGCGTGAGAAATGCCCAACAGCGCACGTAATAGAACGGACAGTGCGCATAAAATTTCATAATGCCAATTCAACAGTACACGCGAGCCACCGTAAGAGCTATCCATCACCGCACATCATCAGCATCCATACACTGCAAACCAACGACAAACGCACACCCACAAGCAATAGCTAGCACAAGCATCAGCGAGAAATACCATTAATAAAGGGAATGCAGTATAGGAAAATGGGCGCTTCAAGTGCTACACAAGTCTGCGATCCAACCAACAAAGAGGCTCATCAAGGCCTTAGCCTTGTCCGCAAAGGCAAAGGAATTCCAATAACATAGAATTTCAATGATAGCTGAAAACATTGTCAGCGAACGAGTTTAACACCAATTAAAACTCAACAAGCAAACAATTAGAATTTAAGTAAGAGTTTTCTTTTCTAGTTTTAAATAAATTAAATATTATTATCATAGAAAAATTAGGAGTTTAAGTTAAGATAAAATAAGAATTTTAAAAGATATAAATATAGCCATTCATTATATAAATAATGAACTTTTGAGCATTTGAATAATATAGCAGTTTTTGCAGCAAGTTAGCTAGTATCTTCTTATTTTTCAATTATCATTTAAAAGTTGTCTTAGAATCGTTTGGGCTTAGATCAAGGTTAAGAATTGTCTTCCTATCAATTAGAAATATTTTAAGGATTTTAAATTAGAAATATTTTAAAAATTCTACAAATTAAAACTATTAAAATTTTATATTTTAAAATTATTAAAATTTCACGTATTATTAGGATTTCATATTCTAAAAATTATTAAGATTTCATATGTTAGTATTATTAGAACTCTATATTTTATAATTATTATAAATAAGTTATTCTTTTATTTTCAATATAACTTTTAAGCATAATTAAAAAAAATTTTCTTTTAAATTTAAAAATTTTATCATTTCTTTACTATCTCACTGCGTCAAAAAGTTACCATTTTTCATATGAAGAAGGTGTTATTACTTGCACATTGTTTTTGTTTTGCATGCACATAGTTTTTGTTTGGTTTGTTTTGATTTTTTGTGGTAAAAATTTTGAAGGAATGTGGCCAAAAAATGTAAGAGTAGTGGGCAAAAAATTAAAGAAGTAAAGAGACCATGTGATCAAAAGTGAACTTGGAGGTGTGTGTTTGTCATGTTTTAAGTATTTTGGATATCTTTTTGTCTGTTTTGAGAATTTTTTTAGAAATTTTATAATTAAAAAATATTTAAGATAATTAAAAAAAATTTGATAAAGTTTCAAAACTTTGTATTTTAATCCCTTACTTCAATGATGTTGCATTTTAGTCTTTACGTGGAAACCTTACAAATTAAACTTTAATTTCATGTTTACCTTTCTTATTTTATAATGTGCGTGTACACACATGTGTCATAAATGAACAAATTTTTAAAATTTTTCATATTAGTCCAAACTTTAATATCCTACAATTTTATTACCATAACATTTATTAAATAGATATATACTTTGCATCTTTGACTTCTCAATATGCCAATCCATAGAAAATGCTTTGTACATTCTTATAGGGGTGTGTGGAGACCATTGGGTTGCTTGTGTTTTAAACTTGAGAAAAATAACATTTCACAATAAATGATTTGTTGTCTCAAGCACACCCAGAGTCTAAAAGTGACACTGTGATGCTTTCATTATGTACATTGCTATCTTGTCTTTTGTGACAAAGTCATGTTGTACAAGGTGAAAGCAAATTTAGGGGATACTTGCTCACCACTGTGATATGTATGGTTCATTGATGGGATACCTCTTTAGCTCTGGAAAAGCATGACTATGACATATTTATATGTATATATATTAAGTACTTAGAACTCAATAAACCAGTAGAATTTACAGACTAGCATATCACATTTTTGGGCAAAAAATGACATAAGATTTATGGCTTAGACAACTAATACAGTGACATATTTGTAAAGTATTTTATTAGATATTTTTCTTGAAATTTATAATAATTTCATATTGTAACAAATTTTATGAGAATATATATTTATCTTCCTTATAATTCTATATTAACTAACTTAAAAAATAAATATATTTCTAATTTATTTATTTTTTTATAACTAAAACTCTAATTTACTTGTTTAATGAAATACTTTGCATACTTGAATTATGTTGATAACGTGTTGCAAATAAACTATGAACTTATAAATATAAAAAAAGAAAGATAAAAAAGATGGCAAGAAGTTTCATAAATTTTTTTTAAATATTTTATATTCTATTTTTAAATGAATATACATGTCTTTCTATAAGAAAAAATAAAAATTACAATAGATATTTTGTATAAAACTTAATTAATTTAATTAATTAACTAATTAATTTGGTGGCAATCGCCATGCATAAGGCAGTGGCAGCCATTATCTCACTCTGTTGAAGTTGTGAGGATAATATTTAAAAAATTAGAGATCCAAATGATAATTATTAAAATTATTAAGGAGTAAATTAAAGTTAACCAAAAATAAATGAAAATTTTTTCAAAATAACCTTATTTTATCATTTCTTTACATTTATAATCAACCTTAAAAGATTCTTATCAAAATAACTATTTTTGATAATTTTGCCCCTCATAACTATTTTTAACATTTACTCTCTTAATATTTGAAATAACGGTACAAAAATTTTGATATTTTATTATTCAATATAACAAGTTTGTATACTTTGTTTTATTTGTTATTTTTATTTAATTTAAAAGTAAATATGACTGTAAAACTTATTATAATTAATATTTGAGAATTAAATTTAAATTACATGTATGATATATATTAATTTGATTAATTTTGGTATATTTTAAAAATTCTAAATAAACAAATAAAAATATAAATAAATATAGATATGAATTTTTTAATTGAAATATAACATTTTTAATTAAAAATGTATTAAAAAATATTAAATTTTATACAAAATAAGTAACCATCATGCCAATGACCCAATGGCACTTTTGCCTCATGTCAAGGGCCCAAGGGCACAATGGCCCGAGTGCACAGTGCCCTCCTGCCAACGACCCGAGGGTACCTTTTTTTTACTTTATTAATTTGAAAATAAATTTTATTTTTTAATTTATATTTTTAATTTTAATTTGTATTTATTAAATTAAATTTTCACATTTTTATTATATATGTATTTTATGAATTTATTTAATCAATTAAAAATTTATTATTTCGTATTCTTTAATTTATATGAAATGTCAATTTTTTATTTAAAAAATTATTAATATTAAATTATCTATATTTAAATATTTTTTATATATATTAGATATATGGTTAAGATTGTGTTGGTTGGTATTTGTTACGAAGGATAATGAATTACATTATCAAATGGTTCAAAAAAATACCGTGATGGAACGATCGAACTTTTATCAATTTCAAAAAACATCAAATATTACGAATTATTAACGATTTTATATGATTTTACTGGAATTGATCCAATGAAATTCGTTATTAAAATGAAAGTGAGTTTCATTGATAATAAGTCAGAGTCTATTTTGTATGTTGATATCAGTAACAATTATAGTGTAAGTATAATGTAGCGATGGCATCAGAGAATAATGCGACGTAAGTATGTGCGAATAATGTGGTGAAGACATAAAAGAATAATGTTGTACGAGTACAGATGAACAATGTGAAAATGAAATTGGAGAATAATAAGAAGTGGACACATGTTGCGATAGTAGCCTATGTGAATAACCTGACTGCATATGCTACAACATGTAGGCGCATATGTTTGAGTATGCTACAACAGATAGGCGCATATGTTTAAGTGAAATATCAATACGTTACTTAATAATTGAAAAAATTAAATCGTATTACATTAATAACTTTTACTTGTACACAAGAGTTCTCAACTCAAGTCTATGCATTAAAAGTCTTACCCGCAAGTAAACTACCCTCATATATGCTATATGATTGAATAACTTGAAGTAAATGTATTACATATAGTAAATAAGTCTTATAAGGATCATGCTGTAACACATTAAGCACTAATGGTTTCTGAAAAAAAAAATCATAAATTTTAATATTTTAAACTATATAATATTTACTTTAGTATAAAATTAATTTGTTATTCGAAAATATTTACTTATAACAGATTTTACGAACAAATACCTATATATAGTCTTTTGACCAAGAGATCATTTAAAATTCTTCCACTATAGGATTTGTGAGGTATTATTACCAATACATGCCGCAATATAATCTTGTAAATTAGGCACAGCCTCATAAATTCAAACTATATATATTTAAAAAGTATTAATATAATAAAGTGCTATAGAATAAACAACAATTTCAATTTTTGTATAATCTCGGCCAAACAGAAATCTGTCCAATACATAAAAAAGCACTAATCTCATCACATTAATATCCAATATGTTAGAAAAATCAATGTCATCGAAAGTTTTCTCAATATCGTCTAGCATAATGATGTCTAAATCACTGAAAAAAAGTATCTCACAATCGTGTACTCTAAGGCGCGTGTAAATTAGGAAAACGCTCGCAGTTAAGTTCAGTAATAAGACCAAACTCAATTCGAGAAAATTGAATAGTCTGTCCCCTAACAAGAAACCACATCTTTTTATTATCACCGTCAACATGTACCTTGTGCAACAACATATAATAAATGAGGATAGGTGAATGATGTAGATCTTCGATGGATTAAAAATGCCCAAAACAAATCTGCCTAAATAGGTTCAGCTATGATATTGTCAATCTCCTTCTAATGTGGTCTATCACTGCAAAATGTAATAGACAACTTGCCTCTATATGAAAGTACTCATCTTCTATAATATTTAACTGCGATTGTAATGTCATATTTACCTGTAAAATTGTATAAATAATTATTTGTTGATAAAAATATACATAAAATAATTATACTAAATTTATTACAATACATTTTTACAATAATTTTATTTTATTTATTTTTATTTCAAAATAAAAAATAAAAATTAGCATTTTAATATTTAAATTAATTTATAATAAATCTCAAAATTAAATATTTTAGAAGAATTAATTAAATTTAGATTTTAATAATTATTTTTTATTTATTTCTATTTATTTTTAAGTCATATTTATAATATTTTTTTAGATCACATTCATAATGTTTTTAACTTAATTATAATATTTTAATTAATTTCTAATGAATTTTAGTTAATTAACATTTATAATTAATATTTAAATTTTATTCAATTAATTCTGTTTTATTAATTTAAAATAAAATTTTATAAATTAACATTTATAATTGTTTAATTAATACTTAAGGAATTTTAAATTAATTAAAAAAAATTAAATATCATATAAAAATTAATTAAATTTATATTTTAATAATTACCTTAAAAATATATTTAATTTCTAATTATTTTTTTAATATTTAATTAATTAAATAAAAACAAATTAAAAAAATAAAAAAAAATTGAATCAAATGCGCGGCCCTCAATCGCTTTACTAACGTGGTGCGCGCGAGGGCTTACTCAAGCCAACTCATGAAGGGCGCACGTGTAGGACACGTGCCTATGCACATGGCCCGAGCATGAAGTGAATGCACGCCACATCAGCAAGATACGTGAACCTCCCACGCGCCAAGCGCGTGGCTCAAGCGAGAGGACCACGCGCGCCATGTTAGCAAGGCACATGCCAAGGCACCACTGCAAGAAAGCACCCGTATTTCAGGCATGTGAGGTTCACGCGTCAACATGTGGCACGAGTAATGAATCTCCGCTCCTACCACGCACAAGGCAAGTGGTACACACTCGCCATGCTAGCACGAGCGAAGATTTACTACTTGTGCCACGCATTGGCGTGCGAAGTGCACGCGCCTCTTGGTTGCTGTGTTTTACCCAAAATTTTTTATTTTTCAACCACATTTTTAGCCAAAAACCTCCAAAATTTTTTCAATTTCTAATTTTTTCAATAATGTACGATATAAGTTGTAAGATTTACATATTTTAATTATTATTTTTTATATCTATCATACAAAATACAAATATTTTTAACTAACTCTAAATTAATTATAAATTAATTATTTATAATTATTTATAAACTCTTTAATATAATAAAAATTAATAGTTTAAATAAGACTAATCTCAATTATTTTTATTGTTATTTAAAATATGTTAATTTATGTATATATTTTTGGAGATGAAGAAGATGAAGAAAAAAGTAAAAAAAAAGTGAAAAAATGTGAAGTTTAAGATAAATTTATTGAGGGTAAAATTATTAATATAATTTATTTGTGAAGATAAAATTATAAAAAATAATTATTTTAATAAAAAATTTTTAAAATTAGTTATAAATATAAAAGAACGTTAAAATAAGGTTTTTAAAAAAAAAAATTCAAAATATATACAGGACCTCCTCCTTTGCCCCAACTTGGTATCGGCTCCGTCGACTAAATCCCCTTGCCTAAATTTCTTTCTCCATTTCCATGACTTTCTTCCTTCTGCAAACTTTTTCCATCACCAAATCCTCCACATTCTCCACCCTCTCTTGTTCTTTTAAACCCGATAAAAAGACCGTATATACAAAACCAAAAACAATACCAGCGAGAGACAGAATCATAGACTTTGGCAGACACAAAGGCAAAATGCTGGGCACACTTCCTTCAAGCTATCTCAAATGGGTTTCCAAAAACCTACGTGCCCGGGACTTTGAAGACTGGGCGAAGCTTGCAGACCAAGTGCTGGAAGATCCTATTTACAAGGACAGAATAGAATGGGAGTTTACTGAGAGTGTTTTGACGGGAAATGGTAATAGTATTAGTAACTTGTCCGCAAGAGATGAGAGTGCAGTTTCTCAGTTGTTGGAGTTGAGTGAAAGATTTGGCTGGGACAATGAAGATAAAGTTGGATGGAGCAAGATTAATTTTGAACTTTTAGGGACTAGTAAAGGAGGGAGAATTCCAAGAATTTTGGATGATGATAATGGCGGAAGAGAAAAGAAAGAGAAGGAGAAACAGATGGTTAGAGTGAAGAAGGGAGATCAGAAAGCTGGTGGGATATCAGAGACCGAGGAGAGGAGAAGAGAGAGGAGATTGAGGATGAAGGAGAAAATGGGGAACAGAGATAATGGTGAGGGTAAAATTGGAAATGGAAAGAGTGATGGCGGGGTTAAGAGTGGAAAGAGTGATCAAGATTTGAATGGGGAGATTCACAATCCTTTTCCTGGTAGAGAAGCACTTTTGAAGAAAGTGCTTAGTAGCAAGAGATTCTTGTGAGATTTTCTCCAGTGTAATTATTTGATATACTAATCTGATCGCAATTATTTGCTATTGTAAGGCCGTTCTTTACTGGGAATGCAACATTTTCCTCTAATTTTGTATTTGTTAGTTTTATAACTCATCACATTTAATTTAGTTTGTATTTGTTTCATTTCATCACAATTCAAATCCTCCGTCCACTAGAAGCAGATAGTTGAAGAAGAACCCACGTCTTAGATGAGCATGTTCAAACTTGAAAACAATCTTTTTTTCATTATTAAGGAATGAAAGATTTCAATGAAAAAGTAGATATGAATTTGCACATAATTGACGAAGGGCATGTTTGAGATTTCAAAGACTATGACTTTTTATCCACAACGTTGTTAAATAAAAGCTCAGTTGCGCTCTAAAAAATTTCCACTATAACAGCTACAAGCATGCCCTAAACAACAGCTGAATTTCATATTCATAATAGTCAGAAATTAGAATACATATAGACACAGTTTTGAAGAACTAAGAATACTGCTATGTATTCACCAAAATAAAACAAATATGCTCAAGGGATACCCTTTCCTGTACGTCTTCACATTTGTGTTTAAAGAAGGCAAAACTCAGATCACACATAACTCACCTCTGAGCAGTTTAACTGCATTATTTCTGTAAATGGAAGAAGAGCTTGCGGAGAAACATGGTAAAATATTGAGCTAGCCAACATAAGCATTACCCTTCCTGCAGACACATCAAATATTGAACTCCAGTTCCTAACAAAGAAGACCTCTGCAACACCAGTGGTAGCTCAGTTGGGATTATGAGAAGGGGAATAACCTTCCAATAGACAGTAGGGATCCAATTCCTCAGGAACTTTTTTGTGCCCACCATTCCAAGCAAGCCATAAAACTTAAATTTCATAAAGTTTATCAGTTAGGCTCTGCACACTTGCAGAATGAATGATAATTTCACAGCAGGGATGAACAAGTGATGGTTTCAGTTTTCTGGTTCTCTTTTAAGCTGCCATAAGTCGAGATTGGAAGGTGTCAAACATCATTGTATTTACAGCTTACCACATCTTCTTTGTCTAGAAAACAGTAAGTTGGGAAGTATTTTTCATTGGGCAAAGTTCATTTGAAGAATAAACATTTCCTGCACACCAAATGCCATTAGGATACAAAAATTAGATAGCTCATCATCTATATTCCTCCTTACTGGAACTGTTTCCAAGATGCTTGTTTACAACCAGCCACTATTGTCAAGCCAAAAAAATATGCAAAACGTGGCATGTTTATCAAAATTTTGAAAATGTCCTTTAAGAAGAGATTCCTGAGTTTAATAGTCACTGTGTCTTACAAGGCATTATCCCTGGAGTAGTAAATTGGCTTCTTCTTTCTATGTTCACCTTCTAAGGAGCTACTTTGGGATGGGGATTCTCACCAAATACTAATGGCTCGAACAGATTCCATTTAAACCTCCACTATGAGCAACATTGCAAAATTTTGATGGGTTCTTTATGCCAAAAGAGAGTTTAAGGGTGCCCAGGCTAGCGTTCATGACTTGAATAGTTATACCATCGGGTCTCGTCCTGTGTAAAACACCTGGGAAGTGAAGCATGCCTTAGTTCTGGTCATCAATAACATGGTAATCTGCGATAGTCTTGGTTCTCAACAAGAAATACAACTTACAATTCAAATTTTCCTCACTTTGCTTTTACAGAAACCAGACAAAGGTTGCACTAATGCTACCATACCCCAAGAAAATGACAACGAGCTAAACAAAATGTCACATAATCATCAAGCACAAGAAAATCAAACAATCTTTCAACAGTAAATAGAATAAAGTCATCACCACTTACCATGGAGACATCTTTGAAGAATATTATTGTCATTGATGCTATGAAGTGGGGTAAAAAGTTTGAATGCACTTTTCCTGCTGTAAGCTGTATGCTGTATGCTGATCATTGCGTGGGACAAGTCTTCGAAGTTTTGCATCGAATCCTTTTCTCTGAGCAAGATCATGGAAACTAACACAAGAAATACAAATAAATGGCATTGGTGATCATAATTATTAAGAACAAGACATTATTTTTCTACCAAAAAGACAGTAATAGTGTATAATGATATCCAACCCAGTGTGAGCAGAGTTTGAACCCCAGACCTCTTGTACCACCTCAAGAGACTTTACCAGTTGAACCAACTTGCACCCACCAATTGAATTTGGAGTGGCATTGTCAGTTCTCCTTTGTGACTTACCAAATTGTTTGCCATTATATAGAAATTAAGTTTATCATTCTACTGGTAAATGAAGAAGTTAGATAAATCACAGAATAAATCTAAGCATCCTGGCCAGGGTCGGCATTGCATTCCACAATAATTAAGATTGCTACTAGCTGCTAAAGTATTTCATAAAATATGATTTTATTGCATTGAAAGAGCAAACTGGTTTACAACTTATATTTTTAATGTTTGTAACTTGTAAGATAAAACTAAAATATAGGAGAATTACAAACATAATGCTTATAGAAAATCATGAATTAAATAAAGATGATAAAAAATAAAGGTTAAGTTTTACTGATTGGAGACCTTAGGTCATGATGTCATTTCTAACAAGTAGATTAAATGTGTGTTTGAAAAAAAACAAGAAAAGAAAAGAAAGAAAATGCAGAGCCAGTCCATAACAAAAGAATAAAAATGTAAACAAAGAATTTTGCCAAATTACTTGTAATCAGTAAAAAAACCTGAAGTCTGAGGAACTCCAAAACTTCAATGTGGAATCAAAATCAATGGTGACACCAAGTAATGAAGCTTCCTTACATTCACTTTAAATTAAGGTGGTTGTCCTCTTCAGTAGGCAAAGGCCCCTAGCACATTGTCTTACAGAGCTGAATCAAAATGAAGAGTCAGTGTGCATGTAAAAACTAAATAAACACCCTGACTTGCATCATCCATCAACATCAAGAAAGAAAGTGGTAAACAAATTGTTAAGGCGCTGAAAAATATTGAAAGCTGCATCTTACCTAGTAGGCATAGTTCACAATATATACACCAAGTTTAACCGACTAAATGGTGGGATGTGACAATTGGTAACCATATCCAAAGTAAACTTTCCACTAGCCATAGCAGTAAAGACAAACAGGTTATATTCTCAAGCCTTGAACTTGCACAGAGCCCTTAACCGGTCAGATATACTTTCATAGAAACGAGATATTCCAAGCATATAGACCAAACCACATAAAATCTAGAGTAATGGTATATCCCTTAACCTTGAGAAACTTGAAAGTGTGAAATCTAAATCAAGAGGACATTAATAAACTATAATTGTGTCTGTCGAATGCACTGATGAAAATCATTCCTCCAATCTCATGTGTCATCAAAAGAAAATGTTCTTCAAAAATATTCTAGTTCAACTCTGAGATCAAAACCAAAACAAAGACAGTCAACATGGCTCCAAAAGCAAATTCTTCTTTTTGGTTTACTGCAAAAAGCTGTATCCTGGGTTCTTTCTTAAGCTTCTCTCTTCTATTAGTTTCTGTGTTTTCCACGCACTATCCCATGCGCCAGCTGCAGCATATATGCTTGATAAAACAATGTAGTTAACTGACTTCTCAGGTTCCATGTTGAAAAGATTCATGGCAGCTGCTTCTCCAAGAGATGTATTGCTATAGATACTGCAAGCCCCAAGAATGGCACTCCAAAGCGATGCAGTAGGCTTAATATTCATCCCACATGTCATACTATAAGCTGATTCTAATTGACCTCTGCATGCAAATAGATCCACCATGCAAGAAAAATGCTCAGCTCGTGGAAAGATTTGTATTTTCTAATCATGTTATCGAATAATTCCCATCCTTCACCAGTCAATCCACTATGACTACAAGCAAATTGCAAGGATAAAAATGTAACATCATTCGGCAACAAACCTTGATCTTCCATTTTCTCAAATAGTGCAATTGCTTTATGCCCATACCCATGCTTCCCATATCCTGCAATCAAGGATGTCCATGAAATCACATTTTTCTCCCCCATCTCATCAAAGGCATGACTAGCATCTTCAATTTCTCCAGATTTTGCATGCATATCTATGAGAGCATTGCCCAAAGCTACATCATAGCTCGGTTGATATTTTAAAGCAAAAGCGTCGATATGTCTTCCCAAGCTCAATGATGCCATATTGGCACATATGTTAAGCATTAAGCATAATATAACATTATCAATTCCCAATTTCTTTAGAATCATTTCTTCGAAGAGATAGAAAGCCTCTCTGCTATAGTTACCTTCACGAGCAAACCCAGTGATCAATGCAGTGCAAGATATTATATCTTTCTTTAGCATATTGTTGTATAACTGATAAGCACTTCTTACACTTCCACATTTTGCATAAACACCAATTAGTGATCCAACCAACATGTTAGATGATACCAAACCAAGTTTGACACTCAAACCTTGAATTTGGCTGACCTTCATTAGACCAAAATCTCCGACAGAGACTCTTAAAACATTCCCAAAGGTGAAGCAATCAGGGATAATTCCTACCAAAGTTTAACATTGAACAGTTTCATAAAGAATGAATGTTTAAAAAAAATACCCACAAAATTTTCAAGCATGCAACAAACAGAGTTTTTCCCAAAAAACTATTATGATAATTTTCAAAAAACTATCACACTCCATCAAGAATGTCCCTTTCCAATAAGGAATAAGAATTAGTGATAAAATACATGTGGGAAACTTCAGAGGAAACAACCCATGGCCATGCTTGTTTGGTGTCTAGTGGCGACAATAGCAAATATCATATTCACAGTTCAGTATTTAATAAGAAAATTAAAGGAAGGAGATGTTTTATGTTTTCACTTCAAATTATGTCCCATTGAGCTCAACTCACAAAATCACGCAATGATTTGATCACAAATCAAAAATAAGTGCCCCAAAATTTGCCATTTTACAGATAAAATAATAAGTCTTACTGCTTCTAACGTGTGGAATTATCTCTTTCATGTTCATTTTCTTGAAACAAGCATGAGAACTCTTCAAAACACATAGTCCTCCTATAATTTTACTCCTGCAAACCAGCAATATACTTATCATTTTCTAGATTGAAGAAAAGGGAAAAACTTATACTAGCGAGTAAACTTTAGTCTCAATTATATAGGACATGCAAATTCAGAAAATTCAACACCAAAAGGAGCAGTACCTTCTCTCACCATTGATCGAAACACCTGAAACGAATCATCATTAAACCTTCGCGTCTCAAGTCCACCAATCATAGCATTCCAACAGACCACGTCCTTTCCTTCCATTGCTTCAAACAAAAAGCAGGCATCCTCAATCCTTCCACACTTCGCATGCAAGTCAGACAATGCGCATTTCACAAACAAGTTCTGCATAAACCTTCCTTTCTCAACACACCCTTGTATCATCCAATCCCGCAGCCATCTCATCCCAGCACATGCCCTCAACGCACCACCATAGGTGAACTGATTAGCTCTAACACCAGCTCTACGCATTGCCAAAAACACCAGTAAAGCATTCTCATCGTATCCATGCTTGGCATAACCAGAAATCGTTGCTGTCCACGACACAACATTTGTCTCAGACATTCTACCAAACACTTTTCGAGCTGACGTTATGTCGCCAAGTTTCTCGTAAAGCATTACCAGTTTGGTGCTTAAATTCGCATTAGATTCATACCCATTTGTTATAACGTGGGAATGAATGGAATGACCTTGATTTTCAGATTCCCTATCCATGCAGAACTGTACGAGTGGCATGTAGGCAGAAGGGTCTAGCTGGGTTTCTGGGCTTGACACAATGAATTTTAGAGCTTGTTTTAGCTGTCCGGTTTTGCATTTTGCAACGTTCATGGCGCATTTCTTGTCAAAAAATAACAAGAGTATGCCGTAATTTACTTGTGAATTATAATCACGTTAAATAAGAATGAATAATGAGTTATATTATCATTTCCAATTCATCTTTGTTGATATTTTTATTTTATGGTTTTGAACTTCTACATATTTTATCGTACAAAAATTATTGATAATAAACTCATTGTCTTTTTGGCAAATTTTGTCGGAGAAAATATAGAAAATGTGTGTAGAAGTAAAAAATGAACATAGCTTTGAGGCGTGAACTACCCTTCTTTTTATGTAATTATTGTCCTAAATTCATTACCTGAGTTAATACAATATACTTCTAAAATACAATAAAACTAAGAAATCACAAACCACCAATTTTATGATTTTAAATAAAAATTCTAAAAAAATAGAAAAAAAAATATATAAAAAGTTGTATTGGATACAAATTATAAAGGAGAGTACAATCTTTATATAAAAACTAAAAAAATAAAAACTCAAATATTATATCAGTTCAATAAAATTATCTTTTAAATTTAAATATCAAATTTTAATTTAATTAATATAAAGTAATAAAAATTTAATATTGTATTAGTTCAATGAAGATATCTTTTAAATAAATGCAGCTTTCAATAATCAAAAGTACACCTTAGTTTAATTAATTTATTTATCAAAATATATAATTAATAAATAAATACCTACATACTTAAACACTCATTTAGAAGTGTCCATGTTATACTAAAACTATGCTCTTCCTCTAGTTTATTTATTATAAACTCTTTTTTCTCACACAATTAAAATGAAATAATATTGCAAGCTACAATAATAATCCCTCACTTAGATTGTAATATTGTTAAATTATGTGTCAAAAACTTATTTTTGGAATTGAACCTTTTATTAATATAATACTTCATATTTATTAAATCAATGGTAGATTAAATTTTGAGCCTTAATTCCTTATTTTTAAAAATCGCAATTGTCATATACATGAATTTGTGTTTCTTTTCTAAAATTCACTAAAAGTCATCGTTACCAAGACCTAGTGCTACACCCTGGACATTTACAAAAGTTATTTTCATTTTTGTTAGAAACAACACTACTTCACATATTCATATAGATGAAATTCTCATTTACTTTAGTTCAAGTACATTTTTTATTTGTCATACAATTAACTCCATTAAGAATATTTAACATTAACCCCAAGCATTACTTAGTAGTAAAATTTTCAATGTTAATCAAAACAGCTATTAATAGTTTGTTATTATCCATTAAACTTTAAAAATATTTTGAACAAAATAAAGGTTGGATTCACATCACTAATAACTTATCAAAACATCTTTAAATCCATTTTAGTAGCGATACCTTTAACCATATCTCTTAAGAATGCTTTTATAAATCAATTAGCTTGATTATTATTTAATCTTACACAGAAAACTATAATTGCGCCTTCACAATTAGTTTTCTAATGTATTCGTGACATAAGCTAATATGTCTATATTTATTATTGTATATCTTGTTAAAAATCCTAAACATTGTACCTTTATTGTTAAGTTTAAAAAGATCATTAACATTGGTTATGACCATAATTTAACATCTTATAACATATTTCTTAGCTATTCTACATTTTTACTAACAACTACCATAACAATAAACTCTGATTTCATAATGAAATGAGTGATATAAGCTAGTTTCTTTAAAACTCATGATATCATTCTACCATCAAATGTAAATACCTATCTAGAAGTGGATTTATTATCACCACTACTTATTATTCAACTAGTATCAAAATATCCTACTAGTACTACTATAAAGTTATTGTAATATAATCCAAGCCTTTTATTATTTTTAAGTATCCAAGAACTCTTCCTATGCCCTTCCAGTGATCAACACTAGGTCTTTGGGTTGTTTAGACAATTTATATAAATGCAATGTCAAGCCTAGTATAATGCATGGCATAAATCAAACTTCTAAAAGTACTAACATATTCTAATTAAGTCACTGTTTTTTATTCATTTTCAATTAATTTTCTTAAGACATTAAAAGGGGTATTGGCTTTTTTTTATAATTAAGTAATTAAATTTATAAATCACCTTTTACAACTTAATGTGTTTGGCTTAATGCAAAACCCTATTATGTGTTTTAACTTTAATATCTAAAATAATATCAACTATTCCCAAATCTCTTATTTAAATTGAGAATTTAAATACTTCTTGCTTCTGAAATGCCTTGCATGTTGGTAGCAATAATGAACATATCATATGTCACACCCTTAATTATACGCATGCTAATTGAGGCTTAAACAATTAATATGGCTCTAGTTTTATGTAGACAGAGTAAAGAGGGTTTGGCCACTCCTTGTGTAAAATTGGTTAAGAACTAGAGTCGTCCTTCTAATAAGATCAAAGCAAGTTGAAATGAGTAGCATGCAATTTATTAAAGGCTGACCCTTTAATACATCTCATTCAAAGAATATCGTGCAAGCTGGAGAAAGGGCCCATGACAATTGGTATCTAAGCTTGAACGAGACATTCCACTAATCTCGTATATACTTAGGAGAAGTATAAACCAGAGCCATAGATCAAAAGAAGCTTGCTCAGTTGAGTGAGGTAATGCAAGGTGTTCCCACCTCAAGCCATCACCACAATACTCGAGTGCTCTAATAAATTATGATAAGTATTATTTTTGGGGAAGAATAGCATGCAAGGTGGAATCTCAATGGTAGCAACTGATAGGGTTAATTTAAGAAAATTACCTTATATACGAGGGCGTGTATGATTTTCTAATGGGAATGATTTATTACACTTGTAATTTCAAGCATGCTAGTTGAGACGTAAATAACGAATGCGGCTTTAGTTTCATGTAAATAAAATGAAAGGATATTTGGTCATCCTTTACGCAAAACTAGTCAAGGGCTAAAGCCATTCTCATGATAAGACTAAGATAGGTCAAAACTAATAACATACAAGTTGTTAAAGGTTGATTGTCAAATACATCTCATTCAAAGGGTGTCACGCGAGTTGAAGAAAAGGCCTATGACATCATCCACATCTAAACATATAAGAGTACTATGATTACTTATGAATCTAGAATAGATACACTTATTCGTATTGTATGCTTGAATTCATGTGATAATATAACATAATCAAATTTTTCATGCTATTGTTTTGGTGCATGTTTTGAACTATACAAAAATTTTAGTGACTTGCAAACTTTTTGTCATTTATAAGGAACAAAAGACTTTCAGTTTACTCCACATAAACTTCTTCACCCAAATCTCTATTTAAGAATACTATTTTAACATCTATTTGATGTAAAATAAATTTGTATGGATGCTAAAGCAATTAAGAATAAAAAAGATGAAATACTTGTTACTAGTGCACAAGTATCAAAGAAATTAATTCTTTCCTTTTGTTTAAACCTTTTAAAAACCAACTTTACTTTAAAGGTTTAAATAAATCCTTCAGTGTTGTATTTTCTTCTAAATACCCATTTACAACCAATAAGTTTAGAACAAGAAAATAAATTTAACAATTTTTATGTATTATTTAAAATAATTGAATTCATCTCATCATTAATTACGTTCTTCTAGAACGCATTATCTCTAAAAGTTATTGCTTCATTAAATATTTTTGAATCTTTCTGACACAGTAAGATAGCAAGAAGAAAGATAAACTCCTCAAATTTAAGAGGAAAAAAATTTAAATGATGGTAACAGTTCCATTGAAAAGAACAAAATAATATATTGAAAAGTTTCAAAAATACCCCTTATTATGACTTCTGAATTAGAACAGCCCTAAAACATACTGAAATGATAGATTTTGACCTCGAAAACAAACTCAACTAGGCAAATTAGTTAGCATGTTAAAAAGCTAAAAAAATAACTTTTCGTTCATATGTGGTGCGTTCTAAAACTCCTCTCGAATCAAAAGTTATGGCTCCTAAAAGTTTCGTATGTAAGAACTACAGACTGCATCATTCCTTTCCACTTGATAAAAACTTATCCTTAAGTTTGCTCTAGTATTTAGATAAAATAACTTCTCTGAAGAATGAAATGGATAGATTGCTGCTACGTTAAATGTCTCATAAATACCCATTAATTTTAGTAAATCGATAACATAAGTATTATCATTAATCTTTTTCAAAATCTTATAAGGTCCATATTTCTTAAGCTGCAATTTGTTGTAAGTCCCTATAAGAAATCTTTCCTTGAATAGAAACACCATCACCTCATCTCTCACACCAAATACTTGTTCTCTTTAGTGTCAATCAACTGTCTACTTGTATTTAGCACTATCTTGATTCAATTTTTGCATTACTTCTATTCAAATATCCTACCATTGATTAACCATATTCTTTATTGTTGTACTAACTCTTTGACCCTTAGGTAACTTCACTAAATCAAGTGCATGTTGTGGTGACTTCATGTACACAACTAAAAATAAAGATTTTTCCATGGCATTGTGCATAACATTGTTGTATGCAAACTTTACCTTTGCTAATGCAAAATTTCACTATTTTAGCCTATCTCTATAAATACTACGAATCAGATTATCTAGTGTTCGGTTCATTGATTCGATCTAACCATCTGTGTGTGGATGAACTGTGTTACTAAAGTTGAGAGTCAAACCAAATAGCTTCTATAATATTTGCTAAAAATGACTCAAAAATCTACTGTCCTGATAGAAAGTAATGGTCTTCAGTACCCTATGCAAACAAACAAATTTCTTCAAAAATAGTTTGGCTATTCTATTTACATTTGATGTCTTTTTGCAATAAACAAAATATGCTATCTTTGAGAATCTATCAACTATCACAAAAATAAAATTCATACCCGTTTATATTTGAGGCAAGCCCAACACAAAAGTCATATACAAATCTTTTTAAATATTTTATGGAATAAGTAAAAGCATATACAAACCAGTGTTTTGAGACTAACCCTTAGCAGTTCGACAAATATAACATCGCTACAAATACTTGAACACGTGGCATATATATAATAATTCCTTTCCACCACCGCTGTCATTGTTTTATCACGTCCTAAATGACTAGCTACACCTTCTCCATGTAAATATGTTATTATTTTTTCCCTTAAAAATGGCCTCAAAATGCATAACTAGTTACCTTGCATAATAAATCCATCGTGAATGTGAAAATCTTCAACTAGTAGTTTATTGAGACACTTTCTTAAAGTCTCACTAAAATCATTATTTGTATTGTATAATTCTTTCAAGACTTCAAATTTCATAATCTCTTATTTCAACGTGACTAACAAATTTATACATATATCAAATGCATCTACTACTTTATTATGTACTCCGACCTTATGTTTTAGTTTGAATGAAAATTTTGCAAAAATTAAGACCATTTGGCATGCATGTCTTTGCTAATTCTCTTTTATCTATGTAGATACTTCAATCCTTTGTGATCAGAATACAAAACAAACTCGCACCCTACTAAGTAATACTTCCACGTCTTTAATGCATGCATAATAGAATAAAATTCTTTGTCATATGTTATCCATTTTTACCTGGCATCACTAAGTTTCTCATTGAAATATATTATTGGTCATTTCTTTTAAGAAATGAGAGCCCCAAATCTTACTCCACTAACATCACATTCCACTTCAAAGAATGCATTAAAATCTGGTAATGCTAAAACAGAAGTAGTGCACAGCTTCTCCTTTAATACTGTAAAACTTACATCAGTTTCTTTACTTCACTGAAACTTTTTTTCTTTTACTTCACTGAAACTTTTTTTCTTCAGGCATTTAGTAATGATGCGGCAATAGTGTTAAAATTTTAAATAAATCACCAATAAAACATTGCTAACAATAAAAACTTCTTACTTTGGTTACAAATCTTGACATTGGCTAATCTCTAATAACTTGAACTTTATCTTCATCAACCTTAATTCCATCCCCGTTAATGACATAACCCAAGAATAACTTGCCAATCATAAAATTACATTTTCTAAGGTTGGCATACAACTGATTCTTCTGTAATACTATTAATACTTATCATAAGTGTACAATATGCTCATTTTTTGACCAACTATAAATTAAAATGTCATCAAAATATATTACAATAAATTTTTTGATAAAAGGCTTTAATTCTTGGTTCATTAGTCATAGAAATATATTAGGTACATTAGATAACTTGAATAGCATCACAAGCCACTCATACAAGTTGTCATTTATTTTAAAGGTTGTTTTTCACTTATTTCTAAGTCTAATTCAAATTTAATGGTACCTGCTTTGAAGGTTAATCTTTGTGAACTTAGTAACCCCATATAGCCTATCTAACATGTCATTTAATCTAGGAGTTAAGAATTCATACCTAATGGTAATCTTGTTCATGACTTGGCTATCCACACACATATTTTAACTTCCATCTTTATTTGGTGTTAACAAGGTTAGAACAGTGTACAGGCTCATGCTCTCTTGAATGTGTCCCTTTCTCAACAATTCTTCCACCTTCTCTTTAAGAATCCCATTCTATTTAAAACTCATTCAGTATTGAGGTAAATTTGATAAACTGGCACTAGGAATCTAATTAATACGATGCTGAATATCCTTAATAAGTGGTAATTTGTCAGGTAAGTCTTTAGGTATTACCTCTTTAAACTCTTCTAGTTATGATTTAATTGTTTCTGGTAACTCATCCATTGGTTGCCTTGCCACTATTGTCAACATTGACTTTACAATGACTACATGTACCTCTTTTGACTATTTAATTACTACTTTTATATTATAAATCAACTGTGTAAATGAAAAGACAATTCGCTATTCCATTTTTGCGGCTTTAGTTTTGGAACCTTTTTCTATTAGTAATAAAATAAAGTTTATACCATTTCTCTTTAACTTGTAAGTGTTTTCTCGCCCATCATACTATACAACTATATGAAATTGTCATGATTTACTAAACAACAAGTGACACTCATCCATATCTAGTATATCATAATAAACCTCATTTTTATAGTTAGCAACAGAGAAAGGTACTTTACATCATTTAATTATTTGAATCTTTTTTACTCCTTAATCCAACCAATAATACATGGTTTTAAATGCTTATCTATTTGTAACCTCAAGCTTTCTACTATTTTTACAACTACCATTATCAATAATAACGTCAAATAAGTGGCTAATAATGGTGCACCTAATTCAAAATAATTGATGCTATTGAGTTTTTCTATTTTAACGTCAATAGCATTCTCTTTAACACATAATTTTAATAATCTACATCATCATTCTCCTTATATTCTTTAATATCCTCATCTAGACCGTAATAAATTTCATCCTCTTCTTCTTCTTTCTCTTGCTTCATAACATTAATGGCTTTTTAATGAAGACAATCACTAAGCCTATAACCAAGTTGAATGCATTTAAAACACTTTTCTATGATGGTTTTAGCATATTAGTTTTTAATTCTAAGTTTGTTTTTAAATTCTATCCACTTATACTTTCTAGTCGCTTTTTCCTTTTTATACTAATTATTACGTGCATGGATATCAAGAGTTAATTTTTGCCTATCATTAGATGTGCTATAATTATCCACACTGTAAGTTCTATGAGAAAAGTCTAATATGCTCTTCTCTTGCAATGTCAACTCTACTTTTAATGTAATGTTCTGTACTTCTAATAAAGTACACACAACTTATACCCCAATTTTGTCATTGATAACCAATTTTAATTCGTCAAGACACCTCGCAACCTATTGCCCCTCCATTTTTTTCAAATCATTCTTTTTCGCTAACCTCAAAAACTCAACAATATAATCATGAATAGATTATTGCCCCTGATGGCACCTTTGGTATTTCTAGAACAAAATCTGCTTTTAATCAAGAGGAAGAAAATTCTGCCATAATAACTTCTTCATTCTATAATAAGTTCAATTATATCTTTCTCTCATGGTAGCTCATGTTTTATAATCACTCCCACCATGTAAAAGCTCCATCTTTCAATCTACATGCAACAAATCGCACTCTACTTTCCTCTAAAATCTCCATATAATCAAAAAATTTATATATTTCCATAATTCAATCCAAAAACTCTTTAATATTTAAACTCTCATTAAAATTAGGAATATTTACCTTTAATTAGTATTTGCTGAAATATCTATCACCATTGAAATAACCATCACCGTGTTCAATCAGTACATTCCTAGTATTCCTTACAAGCTCCTTTAGATAATCATCTTTTCTTCTTCTAAATCTTCTACATGAGTCTATTATTTATGTCTGTGCCTAGGAATAAGTCTGCTAATAGGTTGCCTAGGGACTACATCTTTTTCAATACATGGCATTTTGAGACCTTGGTTCTTGTTAGCATTAACGCTTAAAGCATCAACTCGATATGTAATTTCTTCAAAATATCATTCTAAATGTTAGATTCTATGATTCAGTCGTTATTTTAAAGTGATCAACGTGCTCTCTTGATCTTACACTATAAATTGTAAGGTCTTAGTTCCTTAATCTACACCATGAGAATCACTACTATCAACAATTAAGTATTTTACTATTAGAGAATGGTCGAAACCTTACTTTGATACCAACTAATGTAGTAAGATAGCAAGAAAAATGATAAACTTTTCAAATTTAAGAAAAAGAAATTTTTAATGATGGCAAAAGTTCTATTAAAAAAATTATATATTTAAAATTACCCTAAAACATAAAGTCTTGCAAAATTCTTAAAATACCCTTAATTATGACCCCTAAACTAAAACAGCACCAAAACATATTGAAACAGTGAATTTTGATTTAAAAAATGACCTCAATTAGGTAAAGCCTATTAACATGTTAAAGAGCTCAAAAAAAGCTTTCTATTTATATGTGTTGCATTCCATAACTCCTCCTAGATTAAAAGTTATGGCCTCTAAAAATTTATTACGTAGGAATTGTCAACCGTGTTACTTTCTCTAAGTGAAAAATAAAAGGAATTTTATTTAACAATTTATCTCTCTATTTTCTTCAACTACGAAACAATAACATAAATAGATATAAAATTAGCATATGATTCTTTTGGCTTTCTGATTTTTTGACTTCTTTTAATTTTAGTAAAAGATTCATTAACTTTTCTTTTTCCAATCATTATTTGATTAGTATGAATACTACCATCTCATGAAATTTCAAAGTTAGAATTATATTCCATGTCATTAGGACCATAACTTTGTGTAGTTAAACTATATAAAATACCATGAAGAAATTTATTCTTTAAAAACTCAACATCCGTAGATTCTACATTAATATTATAATTCAGATTTTATAATATGTATGCTTTGAAATTCTTAGCATGGCCAACAAATATAATTTTAAGTACTCTTGATCTTAATTTAGTTTTTTTAGGTTCAAGAACCTTATAAAAGATTAAACACTCCTAAATTTTAATGTAACTTAAATTTGACTTCTTTCCTCTCTATACATGATAAGGAGAAACTTTTAATTTCTTTAAAGATGCTATGTTATTTATATAACAAGTTATAAGCAAAGCTTTTCCCCATAAAATTTTTGGCAATTTGTTAGTAAACATAGAATTGATCATGCAATAACTAACATTCTATTTTTTCTTTTGGATAATCTATAATATTATGAGGTATATAGAACTATTCTTTAATGAATTATGTCATTTTCCTTACAAAAATTATTAAATTTATTATGAAAGTATTATCCACTTCTATCACTTTTCAATATTTTAATCTTTTTCTCCTTTTGATTTTCAACCAAAGTTTTATAGTTTTTAAACATTTCAATTGCTTAATCTTTTATTCTCATTAAATAAATATGTGTATGTCTAGAATTATCAACTATAAATGTGATGAACTATCTACTACCTCCTCTATGTGATTATTTACTAAGTTCACAAATGTTAGAATAAATAAATTCAAGAATTTCTCTAGATTTTTCTAAATTTTGAAAGGCTTCTTAGTCATTTTTACTTGTACATACACCTCACATTTATTCTCATAATGTTTATCATATGTCATATATAAATTTTTTGACATATATTTTAAACATCTATTATAACGTGTGCCGAATTATTATGCCATAACAAAGAAGAAAATTCAGCAATAGAAATAGAAATATGTGTCATTATGATTGGTAGTCAATTTGAACATACCGTCACAAAAATAACCCTTTCCATCAAACATACTATTCTTGGACATAATTAACTTTTCTACCTTAAAAACAATTTTAAAGCCCTTCTTACAAAGTAAATTAATAGATACAAGATATTTTCTTACATTAGGAACATGAAAAACATTAACAAGAATGAGTTTCTTTCTAAAAGTAAATTGCAGTTCTAATGTTCCTTTGCCATGAACTTTTGCTTCATCACCATTAAAAATCATGTTGATATTTATATCAAATATCATGGCAACCAAATATGGAATAGATTTATTTTCAACCATATTGGCGTTAGTAGAATTTTTAGTTATTTGCTTTTTTCAAAATCTATAATGTTTTTTAATATGCCACTTTTTTTTCTCATAGTGATAGTAAATTTTGTTCTTATTTCCTTAGTTATTCTTATAGCCTTGGTTGTTGTTGTAAAAACCACCACCATCATCAAATTTTCTTTTCTACCCACTTTTTTCTATGCTTTAGTACCATTCTCAACATTGTGCACATTTGACTCAAACTCCCTAACATATCCTTTTTTCTCGAATTCAAATTTCTTCCTGAATTCATATATGTTTAAGAAGTTGGTCAATTGAAGGATCTTTTAAAGTATGCAACAATTTCTTTTTGTAATAATTTCAAGACACAGGCAATTTTGTTATAGTTACAACAATTTCTAATGGTTTAGAAAATGCTACTTATATAATTTTTTTATAGACATTAAAACTTGTAGTTCGTTTACTTAAGTCATCACAAATTTATTTTCAATCATTCTATACTCAAAATATTTCATAGAAAGAAATATGTCAATACCTTGCCTTTTTGCAGTGTATTTCACTTCCAATGCTTTACAAATTTTCTTAAAAGACTTAATGGATTGGTGGAAGAGATCATAAACGATTAAACATAAATTTTAGTATGTGGCCTGTGCAATGTATTTTATCATCCTTATATTTTTTGTCGACAGTGTTAATCTGATGAGTATCATCTTTCTTTGTTGTGGAGATTTCTAGAAGATTTTCATCCAATATGTAAAACACAACCAATTCAATAAGAAAAAAAAAATGATCTTATATTTCCAACAAGTATAATGGCTACCATCAAATTGCTCTATTTTGTACATGTTTTTGTTGACCATTTTTATACACGTAGACTCTATCCCATGAAACTCCATAATAAGTAATTACATTGAGATTGTTGAAGAAAATATATAAGTTGTAACATTGTATTCAATTTATGTATTTTATATTTATTTTCTAAAGGCTAATGGAACCCATTTTTTTAACAACTGTATGCTCTAATTTTAAGATGGCTTGTGATTATAAGATTGTTAAAGACATGATAGAAACTATGTATGGAGTTGTAATATCGCATTCAACATATGTATTTTATATTTATTTTCTATTTGATTGACTCGATTTTAAAATGGCTTATGATTATAATATTAGGCCTTAAATTTGTAAATCCTAAATGAACCCATGCATGGAATTCAAGTTAGCATTAAATGTTTCTTACTAGTTACTCAATTGACAAGTTTTGGGTGACGTGATAGGCATGCATGCATAAGTGAAGGAATTGTTTGCAATTGGCATTGGCTCCTTAAAAAGTGTCAGGCATTTGTTTTAAATAAAAAAAAAAATATGACTTTTTTAAACAGAAAGATTTTGCATGCATTGAAAAAAAGCTAGAGAATAGAGAATTGGAGCAAGGATTTTTAATTGCTATTTCTATATTATTGGTAAGTTTGTTTAATTAATTTTTTATGCATCAAATTTTTAAAAATTTATATATATACATATGATACATTTTTATTGATGTTATGAATAATATATATTTCTTTTTTTTTCTTAATTTTGTTTTCAATTTTGTTTGTAATTATTTAGTTGAAAAAGAAATTAATAAAATTTTTATTTTTGTTATAAACAATTTAAAATAAATTTTAAATTATTAGTAAATTAAATTTTTATTTAATTTATTTTTGCATAATAATTAGTCATTAAATATTTTGTAGGAGATGATTTGCTATATATGTGTACATATACATGTATATTCAAGTTATTATTATTTTATAATAATATATTTTAATCTTATAATATCTTATACGCATACATACATACATATATATATATATATATTAATTTTGACTTGTAGTTATTATTATTTTATAGTAATATTATTAATTAAAAGGTCATTTTTACGTATTAATATTATTTAAAGAATTGATTTTAGTATCTTTAGTATTATACCTAATTTTTTTATTATAAGTAGGGAACTTGTTGTACGAGGAGGGTTCAATTGCTATCATTTAAGTTAGTAAAAGTTGATGGTAACTTTACTTAGGAGGTGATTGTAATTTCCTACAATTATATTACTGTGACATCATAATTTCTATCTCAAGTCGTGTATTTTTTTAAAGCCTTTGAAGCTGCGACTTTCTTCTCACTGTTATGGGTCTAATGCCATCTTTTCGTTACACCAAGTAATAGTTTCTAAAATGTGATATTCATACTTCTTCTCTTCATTCTTTATCTAGCTAATTTTAAGTTGATTTAATTATATTATGCTCTTACAAATTAGTTTAAAGGGACTTAAAACAGTTAGGCAAAATTATAACTCCAATTGCCAACATACTTCAATATTTTGGCTAGAGCTTGAGTTATAAATCTTAAATTGAGACAATTCTTAATGCTTTGAAAAACTAACAAATAGAATTACATTTTTTATATTGAACACTTCTCTAAATTATAAATAAAGCGTAATCAAAATAGATAAAATCAGTAAACTTGTTATTGAAGCCCAAGCCCACTTTAGAGACTACATAAATTTTCAATCTTCTTCATTCCTTTTTTCTTAAACCCTAGGTTATGGTATAATGACTTTAAAAAAACTCCTTAATCAAGCTCAATTACTTGTTAATATTGTAAGATTTAAGCATTAAAAGGTTTAATGTAAGCTCTCCTCCTTGATTGATTTATTGATTATTGATTTTAGTTGAGTTTTAGAAGTAGGGTTTTGTAGATTTTGTGATTTAAGTTGGATTAGGCTTTAAGAATGGATTATAATACTTTTTTATGAAGTGTTATAAGTTATTAGAGGAATAATGGAGCTGGATTTTATGTCATATTTTTGTTCATATCTTCAGTTTTGGAACTCAAATTAAGGCACCATAAAATTATATGAGAACTAGAGACACTAAGGAATAACATATATAAAAATTAGGATGAAAAAAATTTGGATGAACTTTTAATGAAGATTGCAATTTGGCTGTTGTGCTAGTAAAAGTATGTTAGAACAAGTATGGGTGTTTTGGACATAACTTGAGTTGTATGAGGTATTTTTACATGATTCTTAAGGCATATGAAATCAGATAAATAAAACTTATGATTTGAAAGTTCTAGCTCCCAAATTCCCTGGGACGGCTTTCTAGGTAAAATTAAGATTTTAATCAAGTATTTTAAAATTGTAAAGAAATAGCATGCTTAAAAAACATTATAACTTTAGTTAGAAGTATCAAAATCATAAACTATTTATTTTGAATAAAACTAGACATGTTTATCTTTCTAATAGTATATCATACATATAAACATTATACATAGGGATTGAGATAGAAACATTGCAAGCTCACTTATCGTTTTAACAAAATTGTTATGTTCCAATTGTTATTGATTTTTCATGGGATCCTCTACATCAAACGAATTAGCTTAAAAGACTTCAAATAGTTTAATGATTATATTTAATTTGATTTAGTGAGTCAAAATATAAATTTTTCTCATTTTCTAATCTCATTTTTTGAAATTGTATGTTTTAATAGTTTTCCATTAAAGTAAAGATTTATTTATGAATATGATTTTATTCTAGAAACATATTATGCTTGAGATTTGAATTAATTTGTTTTCGAATGATATTTATAATGTTATCAAATGATATTTATGAGGTTATTAATATAACCTTGATTGATTGTTTCTAATATCTATTTCTGAAAAATGCTTTGTAATATATCTGTATGAATCACCATTTTTTATGTTTTATAATATGGGATTTGTGTATATATCTGTTTGGCTTGGATTTTTAGTTTTCTATGCCCTTAATCAAAAGCCATAAGGGGGGAGTACACGTGCCCTTATTACACGTTTTGATATATGTGTATGTGTATATACCAATACAGAGTGAGAAGTACAGATATAGGAAGATATGGTATCTAACATCCGATATTTGTATATCTATACATGTATTTTTTATATATCTAATTTTTTGAAACTAATTTATAATTTTACGAAAAGTATGTTGTTGTTACATTGAAAAATTTTGATATTTTAAAACTCTTTAGTTGTTACACAAAGTCTTGGTTTTACACATTTATGCTTGAGAGTGAATTTACTAGCTAAATTATATTTTTCGTTTTCAGTATCTACACATTGAAATTTTTCAAAAATTCACTCCTCTACCGCATCTCTTAGTTTTACAAAATCTAACTTTTATGTTAGCACTCATAGAAAGTTTGAGAATAGCACTAGGACACGAGGATACATTTATAATCACTTTGTAGTCTTTATTTTTGCATAGGCCTGTTCGGTTAATGTATATGAGGCCTAACGGCCAATAATGTATATATTGTATAATATTTGGTATACTTTTTCATACATAATGTATAATATTTGGTATACTTTTTCTAGTGTCACAGCTTAGAGCTACAGCCTTAGAGTCTTTGTCTATTGTTCATACATTGTAGTGCATGGCAGCTTAAAGCTCCAACCTTGGACTCTCTAGCTATTATTAACTTTACATTTTTTAACTGAAATTTGTATATATGTGTGAGCTTTGTTTATGTGACTCGTATTTATCTAAATTTGATGTTTACATATTTAAGTTTGTTTTGTCTGGGCTTATGGAGGTAGGATGTCTTTACCTTCATACTAGTTACAAACTCAATTTTTTGAGGTCTGACAGCAATCCTAAGGACAAAGACAATTATCAAAAATATAAAGTAGCTGATTGTTTGAATTTGTAAGATAGGTGGTTATATGCAATTTGCATAATTTTAGTTTTGAAAAAATTAAAATGTAAGGTGTTTATTTTAGTAAGGTGTTTATTTTATTTAAAATTCAAACATATGCTTATAAATTTTATAAATATAGGTGCATGTTATTTAATTAATAAATCAAAATAAAATATTTTTAAATAAGAATTTTATTTGTATAAATTCAACAAATTAAATTTTTATTGCACATATTATATTTAAGTTAAATTCATTTAAAGTTAATATTAGAAAAAATGAAATTATTTTTTTGTAATTTTATTAAAAATTTAAAATATTATTGTTTTTATTAATTGAGCTTTATATCGAATGTGAAATTATTATGGTAGTTATTGGTTAAGTACTAGTAACTTTGAAAGTAATTTTTATCTTGCAGTGAAAATTTGTAAATATTAAATTAAGTGGGATAATAATTCTTAAGAATAGTACCCTAAAGTAAGTTGCTCATCAAAGGTAGTGATATCTGAGAATATATCCTAAAAGTATGTTTGATTGTTGTGGGGCCATTAACTCATCCTTACTTTTCCAATTTTAAGTAAGGCTAAAGATAAAATAGTTGAAGCAAATTTATAAATTTTTAGCTAAAGGATCTTTGGTTGCATTTTATGTGTAAATATAAAATTATAACTTGTATAGTTTTAAATTAGTAGAAGGATGCTTAAGTTATAAGCATTGATTATTTTGATGTTGTGAGGAAGTTGTTGGATTTGAAAATCTTTTGAAAGTGTTGACTGGAAAATGTTCATTTTGTTGGATTTGAAAATCTTTTAAAAGTGCAGGTTTTAATTATTGGGAATGTTCCTTTTGTAAGGCAACACTAACAAAACTTTTAGTGTATTAGAGACATTATAGAAGTAAAAATAAATAAATAGAGTTTTGAGATGTGAATTATAGTGCCCTTAAGATAATTATTGTCTCCAATTTACTTCAAAAAGGTTAAGAAATTATATCTCCAACATACAACAAAGCCAGGAAATCACTGAGCAACAATTCTATAATTCTAAACAAGAATTTCAAATAGGATGAAAGAAGATAAAATATAGAAAGTTATATTTTGTGTAAATTGTAGGACATTGTATGCCTTTATATAGAAACCGAAGAGATACAAAATTAAATGTTCTATTAATTCAATAAAGGTACTTTTGGATTTAAATACCAAAAGTTAGTTTAATTAATAAGAAGTGTACAAACTCAATTATAAAGATATTTTTTTGGATAAATGCGTCTTTTAATAACCAAAAGTACACGTTAATTTAATTAATTTATTTACTAAAATCAATAATTAATTAAATAGATACCTATATACTTAAACACACATTTACCGAATATCCATGTTATACCAAAACTATGCTCTTACTCTAATTTATTTATTTATTTATTTATAAAATCATTTTCTCACACAATTAAAATTACAATAATAATTTTGAACTAAAGAGGCCACTATAAAACACCATTGTCAAATGGTGACAAGATAGTATTCTTTTCACAGCCCAATTTATAAAATAAAGGTAGTCTTGTTGCTTCAACATATGTTGATACATTAAGAGATTTCGATAAAGATTTTCATTGTTTAAAAGTTTCTTTAATTTTGATTGCACCCAAATGAATTCATTTGTATCCATCATTCTTCTATCATCTAACATTTATTTCAAAAAGTATGGGAAGCTAAGATTCTTTAAAGCTTGAAGAAATAGACAGAACAAGGACTTAGAAAATTTACAAACAGACTTCAACTTTTGTTGTCTAAAAGAAACTATAGATTTTATAGTAGCTAAAAGAGTATTTACATCATAAAATTTATATAGATTTAGTTTATCTAAATGAAAAGATTGGATCAATTTTTGGTCTCTCTCAAGCTATGTTTCAAGATGAATATTTGTGATAAAGAAAGAGCTAGAAGATAAAATTTTCAAACTACAAGTTTGTATTCTAGCTTTTGCTACCTTTTAACTATCTATAGTTCTAAACTGGCTTATACCAAATCTTAATACTTAAGAAAATATAAATCTTAATAATCTTTTTCAACTTGGTGTAAGCCTTAAAACATACCTCGTTAACCTTAACAAATGGGTGCCATACTAATTGTAGAACAAAGTTCTCTTCATTTATATTTCTTGACTGTAGAAAGTAAGAAGTAAAGCCCATTCTTTTATTTAGAAACACTTATAATATTTTTGGTGTGGAAAATCTGTCTTAGCAACAACCAAAGAGCGTACTCTATCACAAGAATGGGAAAAGATTCAAGGAAAATCTCTTTAAGAGTATTAGTTTTGATACCAATTCAAGAAATAGAAAAATAGAAAAATAGATTTATTGATATAACACTCAAGGCTTACAATCCTACAATTACTAAAATAATCATGATTCCTCACAATCCTAGAGACTTTCCTTTTATAGGCATTAAAGAAAACTCATTTTGAATTCATCATAATTATTACAATATTTGATATCACATCACCGACTATGACTTACTATACAATTATTAAACTACTTTATTACAATACTTTACATAAGAAGCAAAAGCTATACTATAATATCCATGACCCAAGCCCATTTTTAATTTGCTTTAAGCCAAACAATAAAATTTAAGCCTATTCTCTTTTGGCTCATACATTTTTTGGCCCATGCACATATAGGTTTAAGCATGTATAGATAAGTTTTGTCTTATCAAACCAAGAACAAAGAAGAAGAATTTAGAAGAACTGAGAAGAGACTAGAAGAAAAGAGAAAAGAAACAGAGGAAGAAGAAGAAAGAAAAGAAAAGGAAAGCAAAAAAAAAAAAAAAAAATAGAGAAAGGAGGAAGAACGAGAATTAGAGGTTGAAGAGAAAAAGAGAGATAATGAGTTTAGGACAAAAAAGGAAGATATTTCCAAGTGAATTTCTCCTTCAATTTTATTTTGGAAAAAGAAACATTTATATTTTAGTAACAGAAAGTAATGAATTTGGATGAAATTTTTAGGTTTTTGTCTTGGTAAGTTAAAAGTTTAGAAATTCTATCATTTCAAGTTCTTGAATTCATAATTAATAAATTTTTAGATTTAATTCAATAATTTCACTAAAAAATTTCTTAAAAATCATCAAAAAATTGAATAAAAATAGTTGAAATTTTTGGTTGGAAGTGAAAAATACAAAATCTGCATGATTTTATCTTCTTCTGTAAATTAAGATGACCTATTTGTTTTCATAAAAATATTTTTGAGTCATAATAAAATTATTTATATTTTAGTGTTAGATTATAAAATATAAAAATTTTGGTTTTAGGTTGGGAATTAATTTATATTTTAATATTAGCTACATAAATTATAAGTTCATCTTAATAATTATGCATTGATTTTGTTAAAAAATATTAGGTAGTGATAATGGGAAGAGAGCGAAATCGGTGAAGTCACAATGGAGTTTACTTATTTTGGTTTAAGTATTTTATATATAATTGATTATTTTAATATTTTAAAAATTAAAAGTAAGATTTTGTACTTACACTCTATTGTAAATTTTATACTTACTTGTTATTATAAATATAAAATAAATTTATTTAAAGCATGTAGATTTTTTATATTGAAATAAATCGTGAAAAGTAATGCATGCTTACATTTTTATAAATGCTAATATTTTAATTTTGGAAGTATGATTTTGATGATTAATATTCAAATAGCATATTACTATTTTTGTTATTTCAAAAAAGGTAACCATAATATTATGATTAATTTATACTTTCGTTGTTTATGAAATATCATTTAAATAATAATGATAAATTATTTTGTTATTATTGTGTATACTTAAATTATAGAATAGTGTAAAGTTTTTTGTTTAGTATCGATATCTATAAACGCAATTTTAGTCCCATGATGAAAGTTCTTAAATTAAAGTTATGGACGACAATTTCTGAATATAAAATCTCAAAAGTACGCAAACTACACATTTTTTAGATGGCAATTCTTGAAAATAATATTCTAAAACTATATATGACACATAGTAATAAATAAAATACTTTATTGTTTTATTATAACTATTATTGTTTTATGCTTATTTATGAGAGAAATAATTGAAAGCTTAGTAATTAAATTTTTTGGAAACTACTTTTGTATTGAATTATTTACTGAGTTTTAGTACACAACTTATTTTTCAAGTTTTTTTTTTTTTTTTTGAATAGTTAGAGTTTAGATAGATATGAAAACAACCTTATCCTCTAACTAGATATATTTTGGAAGAAATCAAAAACTATTTTTATTGTATGTTGTACATAGAAATTTTGAAATATAATATTTTAATATTCCTAGCAAATGGTAATATTTGGTTGTAACTATACTAAAAATTGTATAAATTTAGTAAGAATAATGTATTAAATTTTGATATTATGGATGCTAAAAGTTCTAATTTTGATGAACTTGTTATTACAGTAACTTTAGATTTCTTAAATAATATTGGAAGTTTTACAATAGTTTATGATTTCGCAGACCTAAAATTTGAGAATATCCATAATGCAAAAGAAACTTTGTTAAAAAATTTCTAAAACTACATGCCTCTAATTTTTAAAATATTTTATAAAATATTAAATCACATACCTTGATTTTAAGGACATGACATATGCTATTAAAAAATTGCAATATTTGCCTTAGTACTATATTTTTATACCAATAATGCACATCTATAGCAACGGCATACATTCAAAAGTTTGTTGTGCATTCAATTATGCTCCTGAAATTATCTTTTTTGAAATAAAATATAGATGTTTATGAACTTCTTAGAACTTTAATAATAGAAAGTGATATATAACTACTGTTCACTATCAAAGAATGGCACTTCCTTTTTCTTTTAGTAAAGAAGCTAAAAGGGATTCTTATCAAGCTTCGTTTATTAAGTTAACCAAGCTTAGCTTATGTTTGAGCTTGGTTGGTTACTTAATGAAAAAGCTCAACAAGCATCTTAACCAGACAAAGTTGAGTTGTTTACACGCAGCTCGGCTTGTCTTACAATCTTATTGCTTTTTTCCTTCAGGCATGTGCATCATGTAAATGTTATATGATTGCGCACACATTTATAGTCTTCTACTAGCTATTTTTGTTTCTTGTTCAAGGATATTCCTTGCTGGAATGTGTGTATGTTTTTTCTGATTGATAATGGCCTTCTTGCACATAGGACATAGATAAGAGTATACTTAAACTAGAAATATGTTGAGGGCTAATTCCAATGAGAAGTGGTCACTATCGATATGTATCTGGAATTGCTAAAATTACAAAACATGATTGTAATAGGGAGGCTGTGATACATTGTGCATCAACACCCTAAATATGACATGTAATTTTTTTACATATTAAACACTTTCAAAAATTAAAACCTGTAATTAAAATTTTAAATACTCTCAAAAGAGTTTTGAAACCCAACTACTTTATCAACATCCCAAATATAATATGTAATTTTTTTTTACATAATGAATTTTTTAAAATTAAAATTTGTAATTAAAATTTTAAGTACTCCCAAAAGAGTTTAAAATGTAATTTTTTTACACATTGAACATTTTCAAAAATTAAAATCTATAATTAAAATTTTAAATACTCTTAAAATAATTTTTAAATCTAACTACTTCATCTCAATATCAAAATATAAAGTTTGATAGTCTACTATTTATTTAGTAACTTAAACGATATACATGTTTTATCACATGACACATATAAAATTCTACAAAATTCTTACTGTCAGATAACATCTAATTTACTTTAATAATCTTCTACTTTGCCATCTTTGGAATCTATAAAGTAGAGGTAAGCTATTGTCTAGTAGATATTGATATGCAACGAAAGTTTTAAAAAATCACAAATAGACAACAAATAATTTATTTTCTAAATTTTAAATAACATCACAATAAATAATATTCAAGATATTACAAAATAAACGTTCATATAGAACATTGTTATAATATTAAAAAAATTTAATGTCAAAATTAGTTTCATTTAATTAACTTAATAATCAACGTATTTTAGGAGTATTATTTTTAGGAATTGTCGGCCCAATAACAACGTACTTTAAAAACAATATTCTCAAAAACTATCGGTCCATTAACTAGCATACTTTAAGAGCATCATTATCAAGGATCGTTGCCTCACTTGATTTTCTATTTCCAAATTTTCACTACATAACGGAAATCACATCCATGTCAAATTATTTACCAACATAGTTTAAATTCATATTTAATAAATCAGTCAATTAATAAAAATAATGATATTTAAAATTTTTCAATAATAAATTATAGAAATTAAGCTCATTAATTTTAAATAGACCCTTAAACAATTTTTGAGGAAACACAACACAAAAATTGAAATCTTATTACTAAATTTACAAAATTAAAATTCTTATGAAAAACTCACATAAATTAAGCTCAGTAAATAATCAATTAGATCAATGCATATATAGTTAAAAAATTTATGTATGTATGCTTAAATTTCAAAGAAAAATAAATACCTCCTTTTTCAATTTTCTAAAACTAGAATTATTCCAATATGTGTATAAATACCTACCTTAACACTCAATAGCTAGAAATCTAATTTTCTTCAATTTATTTGTTATTTGAGATTCACCTTGTGATATCAAAATAACAGTATAAATATTAGTTCTAAAATACTAACAAAAACTAAATCATTAAATCAATATCCTAAAATTATATTCTTAAATTAAATTTCTAATACTAATAATATCTAAAATCGATTTCTAAAACTAGTATAAATAAAATCAACATACACCTTAATTTGCTCTCCACACCCTTTTTCTTTCTTCTTCTTTCTATCTTTTTTTCCTCTCCTCTCTCGGTTGCTTTTTGCCTTCTCTTCTCTTAATCCAATTTGAATTTTCAACAAGCAAGTTATATGTGTATATTTGTGAGTGTGTGCATGCTCATGCACACTTGCATGTATATTGCCAAATTGACATGAGAATTGAAGCAGGTAGCACACTCTCAATGTAAGTTGCCAAAGGCCGTTTTACCTATTACTTCTTAATAAAACACACCAAATCATGCTAAAACCAATAGATAAACCTATAAACATCATTAATGCATATAAAGATAAACACATACACAACATATACAAGCTTTGAGTTTTATACAAACTCTAAAAAGCACAAATGAGAAAAATTAGGGCCTCTTCTTATGTTGTACTTTAAGAAAGGGCCTTGGATCACAATGAATTCTCTTAAGTCTCTTCTGACATGCCCATTGCCACCCATAACTAAATATGATGAAGGCTAAAGGTAAATTTCTTTTGACTTTGTTAGTAAAAATACTAGATCCAAAGGTTAAGCTTTTAGGTCAAGGTTCAAAATTAGACAAATTTAAATAGGTCACTCATGTGAAACGTCGATATTTTGAATACTAGGCAAAACTAGATAGTGTGAATTCAAGAGAAAAATTATCTAAAACAAAGTGAGTATGTAGAGGTTCAAACACAAAGTATTTGTTATAATATTAAAGGTGTCAATTAGGTCAGGCTTGGCCAACTCACAAAAAATAAGCCCATGCAAAATCAAGAGCTTATTCGAGTCGAGTACTAATGGGCCATGCTGAGCCGACTTATAGATTTATAATATTTTATTAAAATAATAATATTTAGATAATTAAATATCATAGAACTAATAATATTTATTAAAATAATAATATTTAAATAATTAAATATTATAGAGTCCACAAAATTGAGCCTATTCCCAAGGCCGTGATGGGCTCTTACCTTTTGGCCTCACACATGGCTTGTGCCGAGCCCGAACTTCTACCGTAGAGGGACCTAATCTCTTTTAACACCTCTATATAATACTATGTTAGTAAAACTAGTATACCCAAAAGTCTATGTTTCTATATAATGACTATTAAAGACAAGTCTTATCAACATTATAAGTGAGGATCTTTGTATTTTTGAAAATAGGTAAAATCTTTTGTTGAAATTTAGAAAATTATCACAAACCTATCTAAAATTTTTTAAGACCTCTCGTAAAGTTTCTAATGGCAAGGGATATCTTTGTCGATTTTCAAAACTAGGCAACCTGCCTAAAACTGAATCAAAAATCATGAGGGAATGAAATTTATTAAAAAGTTAATTTTTATTAGCTTATCCAGCAATTAAAAGTAGATTTGAACTTACAATGTCATTATTTGTTTCCAATGTCTCTATGTTATATGCACGTTTTTCTCTTATATCATATTACTTCAATCTTTTCCCGATCAACCTACTTTAGGTTTTTCTTCCATATGCGTACTCTAGATCGAACAAAGTGAAATGGAAAGTATTTGAAAAGCTCTTCGCAGATTTACGTGATTGCTTCAATCAAGTAAGTTGCTATGAGGTATTGGCATGTGCAAAGAACAAATTTCAGCCAATACTATATTTGTGGTTAGGTTACTAATCCACCACAAATTGCGAACAACACAATCAAAGTAATTTATAGATATGATCGTAGCTCCGAAGCAACTTTGGCAAAATTGTGCAGCAGCACAGTAGAGTGGAAACCCTTTTTCCCTTCCTTGACAAAAAGATGTGTGTGTGTGTGTGTGTGTGTGTGTGTGTGTGTGTGTGTGTGTGTGCATGTGTGTGCGAGAGAGAGAGAGAGATCTTAGTCAATGAATGATTAAGAAAGTTTCCAAAAAGTGGGGCTAAACCCTTAAGCTTTCAGTATAGATATTCCTCTTTCCATTTCTTCATCTTTACAGTACAAACTTAGGTTATGAAACAGTTCAAAATAACAGATCTGTAAGGATTGGCGAGGACATAGCTAGACCATCAAGTTCTCATCGCATGCCACCTATTCCACCATCATTTTATCAATCGCAGGATGCATTGTCTAACTCTACATATAGTGTTCTATATGTTGGATAACCTTTCAATTCAAATAAGGAGTTACGAGATGCATTAGGTTTATTAGCACTAAGAAACCATTTTCAGTTTCGAGTTTCAAAATCAACGACAGATTGATTTGAGGTAAAATGTATTATTGGCGAATGTAAATGGTAAATTCGGGTAACAAATGCAGATGAAAAAGGTGGATGTTAGTCCATTAAACAATTTGAAATAAATCACACTTGTCGGAACGACCAACTACAGCAAGCCACCAGCAAGCAAGTAGTCTGTTTTTTGGTGAATTTATAATAGATAATTTCATGATCCCAGTAGGATTTATACTTCAAACAATATCCGAGAAGACATACACCGAGAGTTTGGAGTATATATGTCTTACCGTAAAGTATGGCTAGCCAAAAAAGAAGCATTAAAATTAGCATGTGGGGACTTAGCCGAATCGTTTAATTTACTATCACAATTTTATTATGTTTTAAGGAAAAGAAATCCAGGTATAATAACGCATATAGAAACAGATGAGGACGGCAATTTCTTATATTTTTTCATGGCACTTGAAGTATCTTTGAGTGATTTTCATACAACAATTCGTCCTGTAATTGCTATTGATGGAACATTCTTAAAGGGTACATATCGAGGGACCATGTTTATTGTTGTTGCTCTTGATGGGAATGATCAAATTTATCCTGTGACATTTAGAGTAGGCGACTCTGAAAATGATGCATCGTGGGAGTGGTTTTTAGAGAAATTACGAGATCTACTTGGACCTATTTCAGATTTAATATTTGTGTCAAATCAACATGATAGCATAGTAAAAGGAATAAAAACAATATTTCCTAATTCGTATCACGATTTTTGTGCATACCATATTAAAAGGAATCTCAAATCGAAGTACAAGTTCAAAGACCGTAAGAAAGACATTTTTTTAATAGGCTTTTATATTGCTGTCAAGACATTTGTGTTTAGTGAATTTGAAAAGCATATGGATAAATTGAGATCGATAAATTCTGAAGTTACAAACTATTTAAAAAATGAGGTGAAATTTTATAGATGGGTAAAATGTTATTTTTCATTTCGACGATACGACATAATGACCACTAACATTGCCGAAAATATCAATGCATTGTTAAAAGAAGCACGTACTCTTTCAATTATAGTCTTAACAGATTAGATACGATCAGTATTACAACATTAGTTTTATAAAAGAAGAGAGAAAGCTGCTAAATACGATGAAGATGCTTTAACTGGAGCAGTGACTAATAAAGTTAAAGTGGAAGACAACACCACTCTTACACTATCAGTTTATCCAGTTTTTCAATTTGAATTCGAAGTTAAAGGCAGAGGAGAAATTATTATGGTCAATTTGAACTCAAAAACATGTCAGTGCAGGCATTTTAATTTACAACAATTACCATGTGCTCATGCAATGGCAGCAAGTAGATATGTTAAAGGTCAGTATGAAGATTTTTGTTCAAAATTTTATAAGAATGACACACTCTTAACAGCGTATGCGCCAGAGATTCATCCTATTAAAGATCCAACATTTTAGAAAATTTTAAATAAAATTTAGGCTATTGTTGTCAAACCGCTAATAGGTTGTGTCCCATCTGGTTGACCAAGAAATATACGCATCCTATCTTCAAGAAAGGAAATAGCTATTCGAAGGTATTCTCGTTGCAAGCAACGCGAACACAATCGTGCAACATATAGAAATCTATTAAATTCGAATGAAAATTAGTTATTAACTTTTTGTTTTATTCAGTATTATTGTACTTAACTCTTTATTTTATTTAGTAACGTTACACTTATTTTTTATTTTATTTAGTAACATTATACTTATCTATTTATTTTATTCAATAACGTTATACTTATTTATTTAATTTATTCAATAACGTTATATTTAACTATTTAATTTATTTAATAATGTTATACTTATCTGTTTATTTTATTCAATAACGTTATATTTGACTATTTAATTTATTTAATAACGTTATACTTATCTGTTTATTTTATTCAATAAAGTTATATTTAATTTATTTAATAATATTATACTTTATTTAATTTAATAAAATTATACTAATGTATGTAATATCTAATCATATTATATATACAATAAAAATAAAATAATACAAGTATCATCACTGTAATCAACCCACATACAAGTCAAGTATCATCTTAATTATAAAAAATGATCCATGTTGGGAAGTAAAATCCCAATGTCGACCTAATATAATATATTCAATATATTTACATGTAAAAATACCGCAATCTGCACTACTTATAGTCTGTGAAGGTATATCAGGTAATCGAAAATGCGTGAATTGGGTGTTTGTTTTAGACAAGTGTGATCTCACATCATGAAGTTAAAACGTGCGCATCACAAATGGTAATAATTGACACAAGAGCTTTATAGCCTCATCTATCTCCCGATCAGAATGTCCTAAATACGCTAAATTATACACACATATAGTATGTCCATACAAATCAAAGGCACAAGCAACCTAATGTTCACCACAAATCAATGCAGGTAACAAAATAATATCAACATCGCTCCAAGATCTTAACACCCCATCAGAGTCTCCTCTCACATATGACTCAATGTCTGACAAATTTATTGACTCAACGCCCACGTGTCTCCAAAGGTAAAGTAACATCAACTATATGATTAAAAAAAATCATTAATTTTAAATCAAAAAAAAATATTTAAAATACATAATGATATAGAATAATCATAATCTAATACGTTACATGTAGATGTAAAGAGACAATAGTAAAATTCTATAATATTATGTCAGGACACACCTTTTGTCAATGTGCGATCAAATAAAGATATTCATTGATATGCTAAAAAAATAATAATACAAATGTCAGATTCACTAATCCAATATTATAAATAAGATCATAATATGTAAAATACTTACAGTATCCTCTAACTGTGTATCTAGATCAGTGATACCACGAAACCATTGGAGTGTCAATGTAACTAAACGTGTCTCTATCGAAGATGTAGGATCTTCTAACCATTGAAGATAGTCAGCATACAAGTCGTCCAAATAAGAAGTGATAGAATCTATAACCAGGTCCGGAGGATAATGTGGTATTGGCCTACTATAAGGGATTCCATGTCTTCTCTTCAAAAGATTTGTGTAAGGACTTCTATCATATGGATCTTTCTTATATATACTCCCAAACCAATTTTCACAAGGAACTAGTGTAAGCCTGTGCTGTCTATCGACTGGTGGATTATCTGAATGTGTCTGTGGTTCCTCTACCTATAAAATAATCAAATATAATAAGCTAATTAATAATAAAATATAATAATATCAATCAAACATCTACGCGTTGTTTATAATTTAACAACAATAACCTCAACGGATACAATATTAGGTGACAAATGCGAATAACTAGGCATCTACATTCACTCACGAAAGTCTGCCAATAATGCATCAATTCGACCAATAACATCATGCTCGATCCTATGCATATCCTCTCGTATATCACGAATATCCTCTCGCATATCACGAATATTATCTCGCATATTACGAACATCTGTACTCAATGCCTTAAATCAATCCATCACAACTCTCTTAAACTCATCTTTATAATATGATGAAGGTGGAGATGAATAATGTGATGATAATGCAGGAAAATGATGCTATGGCGGTACAGGAGAATGATATTATGGTAACACAGGAGAGTGATACTGTGATGGCAATGAAAAGTGATGTTGTGATGGCATACAAGAATAATACTGGGGCGACACTGGAGAATGATGTTGTGACATCACAAGACAATGATGCGGTGGCTGCATAGGAGAATAATGCTGTGACAACAAAGGAGAATAATGTGATGGTGGCATAGGAGAATGATGCTGTGGAGAAGTGAAAGAAATGTCTTATAACAAATGAACATATATGTGTTAGTTAAATACTAATTGATTTCGTTTAAGTAAAAATTGAAATTAAATTACATCAATTTACAGTTCCTACCTGGATGAAATGCATCCTACTGTTATATCCACCATACGCAGACTGCCCCCGTATGCAGCTTATGATTGAATTATCTAAAATAATTCAACCACATATAATAAATTTTTCTCAATAGGCTAGAGTTGCAACAGGAGAAGTACCTGCAACATCTGCAAAATAATAATAATAATAATAATAATAATAATAATAATAATAAATTTTTATACCTACGATCACATAATAATTAATCGTATAATATGTTAATTTAAAATCAAATATTTACCGTAGGCCAGCTAAATAAGTGCCTATATACTATCGTCTGACTCAAATCTCATTTAAAATTCTTCTACCATAATATCCGTGGAATATCATTGCGCACTGTAACTACAAATATATTTTGCAAATTAGGTATAGACTCGTGAATTCATACCTACATAACATAAATTATAAATAATTAAATGTGCTACACAATTAACAAGAATTATAAATTAAATACTAATATTTGTAATAAATACCTGAAATATAATAGTTATCTTAGCAATATTATACTTTCCCTTGAAAGTCTTGCCTGATGCTTTTAAACGTGTAGCATTCTTCATGTACTTACTACAAAGGGATCGATCGTCTCAAGGATTGGATCATATAAAAATAGATGACAGATCCCCATGGATATATGTTAAACTGATCAAAATCTTCCAATATGTCAAACAATTATAAATTTGCTTGAGCTCTTCCATCCCTACCAAATAGGTACCTCTCTAGCAAGTAAAAAAGTGTCAATCATACTGCATCAATATTTGATAAACTAGAAAAAGCTAGTTAATCAAATACTACATCTATATCATCTAAAGTGATGATAACTCGATCCCCAAAAATTGCATCCCTCAATCGTGTACTCTTAGGTAAATCTAAATTAGAAAAATGTCCACAATGAAGACCAATAATCAATCCAAACTCAACACATGAAAAATGAATAGTCTGACCGCTAATAAGAAACCACATACCATTAGAATCACCATTCGCATGCACCTTATGTAGCAGCAAATAATGAATCAAAATAGGTAAATGATGTAAATTTTCAATATCTAAAAAGTGCCCAAAGTATATTTGCCTAAATATATCAATTTGCGCCGCACTTAATTTTCTTCTTATATAGTCTATCACTGTGAATCATGCTAAATAGGATGTCTCTGCATGAAAGTGATAATCCGTACTAATCTTCAACTGATGTTGATTTGCCATTTGCTCCTGTAAAATTATAATAATAATTAATTATTACTTAATAAGAATTTATAAAATTAAATAAATTTATTTAATTCAACTAAGTTAATAATAAAAAATTACAACAATAAAAATAATAAAAAATAATGTTAAGATATATAACTCTTTACCTAATTCAATTGTTTAACTAAATTAAAATAATAATAATAATTTAATAAATATTTGATTAAATAATAACTATGGCCTAAATAAACATTAAATTTTAGTTATTTATTATTATTTTCAAATAATATGTCATTAAATATAAATTTTTATTATTTATTATTAGTATTTTCAAATACTATCTAATAAAATATAAATAATTAAATTAAAAAGGCAAGTTCTAAAAAGATATATAAGATTAAGTAAATTCACTAAATCAAAATAAATAAAAAAATAATTATAATTTAAATTTTATTAATATATTAATTAAATATTAATTATGGGCAAAAAAATAAATTATTTATTAGCATTTTAAATAATATCTAATTAAATATAAATATATTATAAATGATAATATAACTAAATTATTAAATATTATCATTAATTAATAATATTAAAAAATTAATTAATAATCAGAAAAGAAAACACCCAGGCACGTGTGCTCACGCCTGGTTAGTGAACCAGGGGCAAAGTTAGTCATGGTTCACACATAAGCGTGTGAACCGCATGCACGGGCCATTTGGGCAAATTCGTACCGGGCCCACAAAACGACGTGTGTGCCTGCACACACCTGCACACGTGGGCCAAGGTTGACATGGCCTAGGTCCACACACGCAGACGCGTGTAATTATCTTTGGGTCTAGGCTAAATTTGAACTGGGCCCATGAAGCGCCACACGTGCCTTGCACGCGCCTGACACATGAACAAGGGCTGGACAAGCCTTGGGTCCATGCAGATCAGGGCTTATGTGGCTCAACCAACACATACGAGCACGTGCAATGCACGTGCCCAATGAAGTCATCTTCTTCCTTTGGTTTCTTCATTTTTACTCTATTTTTTACGCTCTAAACACTCAAAATTTTTTTTCTTTTTCAATTTTTTTAACTACTTACGTATTTATTTTATAATATCTACACATTTTAACTATTAATTTTCACAATTATCATACTCATAACTATAACTATTTTAACTAATTAAAAATTAATACTTAAAAATATTTTTAAACTCACTAATAAAATATAAATTAACAATACAAATAAAACTAATCTCTTTTTATTTTTTTAATTGTCAAAATTTGTTAACTACAGTGTGTGCATTTTGAAATATAAAAGTAACGAAGAAAGTGAAAAAGGTTAATTAGAAGGTAAAATAGTTAATAATATTTAATTGTGAGAATAAAATAATTAAAATGGATCATTTTAATAAAAATATTTTAAAATTAGTTCAAAATGTAAATAAAAATTAAAATAAAGTTATATTCAAAAATTTCTCAATCCGTAAACCCCCGTCAATTAAATCATTCGTTCAGCCATTAAAACTTGCCCACAGCCTTATTCTGTATGGTCAGGGAAGCTACTTTTTTTTTTATTTTTCTTGGTAATTAACGTCAACTCTCTCTTTTAAAGTTGAGTATTGCTATTATCCCACATTTGAGTTTAATTATTTCTCTCTCTTCTTTTTAAAAAAAAAAAAAAAATCATTCTGGGTGGGTTTGAATGATTCTTTTGGTATTTTGAGCGATTGGTTGTGCTTAATTTTCCTAATTTGGGATTTATTTTTCGTATTCTTTTATGCCTTTTTAATTTAGAGGTTGTGTTAAGAATATAGAAAATATAGTGGTGCTTGCAAAGTGTTTGATGAAATGCGTAAATGAAGTGTGGTGGGATGTTATGAGGCTTTTGTTCGGCAATTTTTGCTTGATTTTTGTGTTTTATTGCAATTGAGATTTTGAAGGTGTACATGAGCCCTTTTTTTATCTGTTCGTTTGTAATGGAAGGGTGAAAGCCATCGGGCCAGATGGATCTAAACATATCAGTGGTTCTCTAGAATTGTGTTTAATCATTGTTACGACTTTGTGTAACAGTTTACTAACAGAAAAGAATAGGCATTACATTCTTATGATATTGTTGTTTATTCTTATCATAACATCGGTCAACTAAAAATTAATTTAAATTGTACTTTAAATTGTACTACTGTCTCAGTTTTGTGTTTAATCTGAAATAAATCCATTTCTTTTGAAGTTTTTTGATACGTGTTCTGGTACTAAAGCAACTTTATTCGTTTCCATTTAATGGAAACCAGTCGTTAGTTGAATTGTCAGGAAGAGTTTTCTGTTTTCCCATTCTTTTCTTTCATCTGTATTTGCTGTGAATTGATGCAGAGATGCAATGTTGTAATGTTATAAAACCAACAAAAATAGATATGATATTTCAAGCATAAGAAGGGGATAACATATGTTATATATAAATCATGATTTTCTTCTTTCTCATATTGATAATTCAGGTTTTCTTAATTTCTTTCCTGCTGATGTTTTCTTTTTCTTCAGCTTCCTTCTCCATTTTGAATTACTAAAGTAGTTTGAAAAGCTGTAATGGGCTACGCACAGCTAGTTATAGGTCCTGCGGGCAGTGGAAAGGTGGGCTGCTATATGTCACTGTTAATTAGCTACAATGATTGTAAATCATGCTTTTTGGAAATTCTTCAATATTTGGCTCTTCTATGCAATGAATTTTATGTAGTGTACACTTTAGTGATTAATTGCATTCTTTATTTTCCAATCAGTCAACTTATTGCTCTAGTTTGTACCGATACTGTGAAACTGTCCGGCGCTCAATACATATAGTGAACCTGGATCCTGCTGCAGAAAATTTTGACTATCCTGTGGCAATGGGTAAGTTTAGCACACCTATGGCTTGATTGCTCAGTAATTGTCAGAAGAATTTATTTCTTTGGTTTTGGAGCAATTTAGCATTTTATTCTTGCAGATATTAGGGAACTTATTTCTCTAGAAGATGTTATGGAGGAACTTGGATTGGGTCCCAATGGTGGTCTAATATACTGCATGGAGTATCCTTTTTATTTGTTTTCTTCCCCTCAGTAAAATCTCTCTTCCATCTTTCTTAGTTGATATTGCTACATGTTCTTACTTGGGATTATCATTTATGATTAAGGGCTCATAAAGCTCAGAATTTTTTGACATATCTGTTCTATTAATTGTTACTGGTTGCTTTGGACTCAATGAATGCTATAATCCCCTGAAACCTGAACAGTCACCTAAATATTTATATAACTTTTTTTTTCTATTTTTGTGGATGTGGATGACCTTAATCTCATTCATTAGACACCTTGAAGGTAATCTGGATGATTGGTTAACAGAAGAGTTGGATAACTACTTGGACGATGACTATCTAGTTTTTGATTGCCCAGGTATCTGTTACTTATCTGCTCATGAGCACGTGCATAATTCCATATGTTTACTACACTGTTGAAATTGATTATCGCAGAGAGGAATAAAAGAAGAGGACTTTTTTTTCTGCGAATATGACTGCACAAGGACCAAATATTGACACCTACATATTAGTTTATTCATTAGCAGAAAATGCAGAGATATAGCAGAGTTACCCAACACTGTCCACATTACAAATAAAGATAGCAATATGGAATTTACACCGATATCCTGCTGATGTGCTTGATGCTGCTAGAATATGGAGAGTTTTCTTCAGTGTCCATTGTTGATATCTTCTGACACAAATTTCACTCAGCTTAATGCTAATTTTCCCATACAGAATGCTTTTATTCATTCAAGTACAGTTATATTTGGCATCTTCAAAGCAATTTTGACTCGTACTTCCCCTTTTTACTTCTGTTGCAATATGTTCCTCTCTTCCAGCATATTTTTAGAACTTCAACCGAGTTTTCTGCTACTGGAAAATCTGTTTTGAGCTTCACCTAACTGTAAAATGCTTTACAGGACAGATTGAACTTTTCTCGCATGTGCCAGTTCTTCGGAACTTTGTTGAGCATTTGAAGCGTAAAAATTTTAATGTGTGTGTTGTGTACTTGCTTGATTCACAGGTTTGTACGAGTTCTACAATAACCAACCTCTTGTTCTGTAATCACTACTGTGCACCTGATTGGAGTTTCCTATTTTATTTTCAGTTCATCACAGATGTCACCAAGTTTATAAGTGGGTGTATGGCATCTCTCTCTGCAATGATCCAGCTTGAGTTACCACATATTAATATTCTCTCTAAAATGGACCTCGTGACAAACAGAAAGGAGCTTAAAAAGTGGGTTCCTTAAGCTTTGCTGCTTGCTATGTCTCCTATACTCCTGTTTTAACATTCATCTCTCTCTCTCTCTCTCTCTCTCTCTCTCCCTCTCTCTGCGTGTCTCTCTCTCTCTCAGTGTGTTTTAACTGATCTGTTTGTACCTTTGCTGTTCTTAGCTACTTGAATCCAGAATCTCGATTTTTGTTGTCAGAGTTGAATCAACACATGGCTCCGCGGTTTGCAAATCTGAATAAATCTCTTATTGAGTTGGTGAGTAACTAAGCAATGCAAAGTTCAAAATCTAGCTTTTTTCTTATCTATCAAGATAAATTTCCATGTAGTATTTTTCATGATTTAGTCATGTAAATCAGTAATGGAGGAACTTTAGTACTTTCATATACTTTCATTTCTTCTATGTGGTCATGCCTCCAATCTTGCAAGTCTTTCAGGTAGGAAAATAATAAAGGAAAAAAGCTCAAAGAATTTTATTTGTGATTTAGTCCTTAAAACTGAGCTGACTTACAGCTGTTCCCATCATTTTCTTTCTGAAAGTTGATTTGTCCTTAGAACTGAGTTGACTTGTAGCTGATCTGACCTTTTTCATTCTGAAAGTTCATTTGATATTGTGGTTCTCCCTAACTATCATGCCTAGGTTATTTGATTATACTCTATTAAAAGTACTTAAATTGAATTTCCACTAGGATTAGCTATTTCATTAAATATTATGTAGATGGGTTGATCTGATCTGATATTCAGGTCATCTAATTTGTTTCCTTTCTGTCTAGTCACTGCAAGTATAGGTTGTGCAAATTATATTTAGTGTTTATGTCTGCTTAAATGAAATAATCAAATTCTGAATTATATTGTGATTTTTAGCCTCCACCACTGATTTTCTAATGAATTTTTTTTCAGAAGTCACTCCATCTTTGAGAAGTGTTGACCTTTGATGAGCATTGCTTGAATTTTTTTATGACAATATTATTTTTGTTCTATTAGGTGGATCAGTATAGCATGGTCAGTTTTGTGCCTCTTGACTTGAGGAAGGACAGCAGGTACTTTCTCTGTCCATCATGTATTTTGGTGTGTCTCAATATATACTCTGGAGTCATGCAAAACATGAGACTTTATTCCTGAATTTCGAGATCACGTTAACTCAGCCCACATAAAAGTGTGAAATTGATCACTTGTTCAAGCGTTTAAAAAAGAACAAGAAAAAGATAAAGGGGGCAAAGATATGAGAGGGGGAAAGCATTTGGGAGAGGGTGGGTTATCACCTCTTTTCAGTATCCCAGTACCACATATTCATGGTTCATAGTTTGCAGTTTCAATACAAATAACTGAACTTTGTGTCCGTTTCCTTCTGTAAGCTTTGTGCTTAGTTTTTTTATGATTAAAAAATTGTTGGTTATTTGTGATTGTATTTTACAAAAACTATTACTGGCATATAGAGACATGAATAGCTAGTACAAGATACTATTGTTATCTCTCGATGATGGTTTCTGCCCAATTTAATGAACTTATTATTTCATATAATTGATGAGCAATGTCAACCTGTTGTCTTGTACAGTATTCGATATGTATTGGCTCAAATTGACAACTGCATTCAGTGGGGAGAAGACGCAGATGTGAAGGTTAAGGATTTTGATCCAGAAGATGAATAGCCCCATTTGTTGTGCAGAAACAATTGCAGGTGTTGCTGACTCTGTCCTATTGTGTTGAAACAATGACTTGTGTAGATATCTTCAAGAAAAGATGGGAAGTTTTTAGCAATCTTGAGGTGAATCTTTTACTACTAAGAGTTTCACTCGTACATTTGGTTAACTTTCAGAACGAAATTATATTGCATTTGACAATGACAATTTAAAAAATGAAAGTTAATTATATCAAGAAATTATCTATGTGCAGTGTACTGAGAGCAAGATGTTGTCATGGATTCAAGTTCAGTGCAGCTTAGCCATGCAACACTAATACAATTTCTCTTAATAAGTTGTTAAGTGAGTTTTGTTACCTCGCTCACTCAAGATAGTGGTTATAGAATGTGTGTACATAAAGAAAATAACCCAAGAAAAAGTGTTTACTGGCAAGGAAACTTTTTTCGGGCTAGAAGATTTTGAAACGTACTAGAAGTTTTGGCCGCCCTCAAAGATTTTGGAATGCACAAGAAGGTTCCAGAACGTGTTAAAAGCTTCTCAAACTGTTTCGAATACTTCTAAATTCAGCAAGAAGTAAAGGTTTTCCTTCTTTTAATAGGTGATTCAAACATCCTATCCCACCCAATTTTGTAAAGGCTTTGCTGCTCCTTTATCCTTGGGTTGTTGGATGTTTTATGCAAATTGTTTGATAACATTTTTATGTTCCTAGTTCGTCTGGCTGTTGAGAAGGTTCATTCACTTCACCAAATAATTGGTGTAGGGTTGAACGCCTCTTCTTTTAATCACATGATCCGTAATGTTGCAGTTCACATCTTTGTCGATCGCTTTGAGATGCTTTTATCCGAGTTTTTCGTATCTTCATGGTAAGATTTTTAGAAAATTAGATGAAAGATTATATGGACATTGAGTTTTGGTGAAAATTCAAGTCCATAAAAGACCTTGCCTGCACGTCTGACAAGAAAGTTTTTCAAGATCCCATTTCTTGAACTCGATACGTAGTTTTCTATTGTTTGCGTACTCGTCATGTGACTTCCAGCCTTGCCAAGGCATGCTCTCAAGATATTAACTTCTTCAAGCAATTCCTTTGTGAGCTTGTAGGTCGTTGGATTACTTTCTTCATGTATTAAGGCCATGGCATTTGAGGTCATCAGTTGCTAGTCTATCACAGTCTCAAATGAACTCTTATCAATATCTTGCTTTTTTGAAGGTTATATGAGAGTGCATCACGTCAAGTAATTTTATCCAATCTCGCTGATGAGCATTCACGTGATGTGTAAAGTACAATTCTAGTAGACTATCGTTGCATTTAGTTTGTCCATCAATTTGATGATGGAAGCTCATTGAGAACCTCAATTCGATCCCTAACATCTTAAAAAATGTTCATAATTGTTCTATAAATTGAGAGCCTCAATCCCTTAGACGCTTTTCGGACTCTCCATAGCTTCATTACGTGTTTGAGGTACAAATAGACAGCTTCCTCTACAGTTCAATCCTTTGGGATTAACACAAAGGTGGCATAGTTAAAGCAATCAACAACTACCTTAATACTTTCATATCCCTCAAATTTTGGTAAAGCCACGATGAAATTCATGAAAAAATTTTCCCAAAAGCTTTTTAGATTTGGCAAGCGTTTAAGCAATACAACTGGCAATTATTGTTTAATCTTGTATTGATGGCATACAAGATGAGTCCTCCCTTGTCATTCAACAATATCTTGCATTTACAGCCAATAATAAGAATCTTGTGCAAGAGCTAGTATGCATTTAATATTATGTAAATTATCTAAAAAGATACTGTTGCATAACATAAACAGAATACTAATTGGGGCTTTAAGTTGGTAGAAATGATCAGGCAGTACTCCCCACAATTCTATGCTTATATCCACTAATTAAAGAAATAACTATCAAGAACAAAATAATCATTTACCTTTTTTAAACTCCTCTTTTTCTCTGAAAGAAGAAAAGGAACAAAAAAAATAGAACAAATAGAATTACTATATATATATAAAGGATTCTTTTATTCTTTTATATATTCATAAAAATTAAATCATTCATGAACTAATAGAATGTATAATTCTTTTTCGAAATCAAAATAAAAAGATGGGTTAAAATATCTATCGATATTTCTACAAGGAGTATTTTAGGATCTAACCCAACTGTGAAATGTATAACTGAACTTAAGGCCAAAGTGTTATCTATCATACAATTCAAGAAGGTTCTAAGGCACGACCTTAGCTTCTTAATCTCTCTATGAAACCTCAATAATGAGAAAATACTACAATTGCTAATGATGCAACAGCCACTAAGATACAAGTAGTCTTTAAAGAGTTTAAGGATGTTATGTTGCAAGAGCACCTAAAATTGTTCTCATCAAGGCAAGAAGTAAATCAATCGATTGAATTAGAGCTTGTTGTCAAATCATTAACTAGCGCCTTATTGCATGGTGCCTTTAGAAGTGATGGAGTTGGGAAAGCAACTCAATGACTTAGTGAATGTCGAATACACCCAACCTTTTAAAGCTCTTTACGGCACACCAGACCCATTTCAAAAGAATAAGGACATGTCATTTAGAATGTATATCAATAACAAGGCACTTATAAGATTACCTATTGCAAGAAGGTTGCCTTATTACCTACAAAAGTTAGAAGCTTATTGACACTAAATGTCACTACATCATTTTAAAAAAATGAGATAACAATCATTATCCATTACCTAAGAATACGGCGACAATATCTCTCAAGCTCAATTTCTCATCAACACAAACAATATTATCACAAGTTACTTCTAAACAATGAAAATTTAGTCCAAAACAAGTTTGTAGACAAGATTTCTTGGCCAAATTTGACCATTGACTCTAGTGCAAGTTGAGTAAGCCAAATATTATGGTTGACGTGCTAAGCTATGTAAAAGAACTTGCTACATTGAGTTTTAGTCAACCATAAGGCTACATCATTAACTACATTAAAAAAAGTCTAAACCATGGTCCCATAACCAAAAACTAAATCAAGTTGGCAGGTAAAGGCAAAATTAGATGCTTACGCTTGATGATGGATTATTCTACAATATCAAAGGCATCTATTTATACTAAAGTGGGAAACTTGTACCCTAAGTAGGCTGGCACCTAAGTATGGCATGCAAACTGGCTCTTCCCACAAGATTTTTATTATTGTAACAAATGTAAGATGATGTTAAAGGATACATGTCACAACTTTAAGATTGCACACACAAGTATAAGTTGTCTTAAATAATAAAAGTGAGTAGTTTGAGTGTTGATTTTCAAGTAATTAGTTATATAAAGTCTACTATAAGTCCAATGATCCAAGTATTATAGAAATGGTAAATATTTGTTGGTTTTTAAAATAAAAATTTAATATTATTAAGTGCTAAAGGCATCAAGATCTACTTTGAAGAAATTTATAAAAATTATTTTAGAATATTTTTAGTAACTCAATTAAGAATTAACTAAGAAGTGATTTTAATTGGAAGATGAAACATTTATATATATGAAAATACCTCTTTAAAAAAAAGATAAGAAAATAAAATATTAACATTTAAATTAATTTGTGAAAACTATAACTTGCTTTACTCTTGACTTATTGAAAATATGAAAACAAATGTACTATTTATTAACAATAAATTAAGTTCTCTAACAAATCAAAGTACTTTTAAGAATAAAGATTTTACATTAAAATACAAATTAAAAGATTAAATAATTACACTACAAACTCATCAAAGTTTTAGCATTAATTCTAGTTATGAATTTAAAAATACATTATGTAAAACAAAAAAAAAATAAATGAAAATGTAAAGATATGAAGTTATTCATATATCATTATTCTTAATATAAGCACCCATTTATGGAAAAACATAAGGAGATAAATGTCAAAGAATTGGTCAAGATAGGAACATGTAAGATGACTTTTTGCACATGCATAGAATTACATCGGCTGCATAGTCACTAATTTCTTTGGATTTTATTCTCCCCAAAACATAAAATTTGTACATATTTCTCTTAGATTTCTAGAATATCTTCTTTTAATGTTTTGAATACATATCATCGGACATTAAGCCCAAACACAAAAGCATATAACATTGGACCAAAGTTGCATTTCAATTTTATTGAAGCCCATTTTTTATCACCTAAATTCTTAAACTAGTTTGACCTTTAACTTGTACTTTCGAAAGGAAACAAGTCCATGATTGATTGGTTGAGGAATTACATCAACTAAATCTCTAAATTGAAAGATATGCTCATTATATGAAATTTGTGTAAAATTAAACATTTTTTACAAATTAGGCAAACTCATATTTTGAAACTTAAAATTAATTAAATGCTTATTTTAGAGAAGTTAATAGCATTCTTAAGTGTAGCATAATAATATAAGCTATTAATAAATATACACTTTTAAATATTCATCACAATCTCTCAACTTGTTCATTATTTATCTCAAATAATTATAGAGATATTATTTAAAAATAATTTACAAAAATTTACATCCAAGATATTCATCATTCTTTTTTTTTGGATCTTCCCAAACAAAAAAATAAATATTACTTCAAGTTTATTGTTTATGTGTTAAATATTAATTAATCAATTTATTAATAAACCTTTATTTTGTGCTTTTTGTGACCAACACACAAGTATAGGGCTTAATTGGAAAGATAACATCTATTCTAGTATTTTGTTAAGGTAACTTCATTGGGCAAAAGTCATTTCAATTTATATTTTAATTTGTTAAGCTGGTTTGTTCCTTAAACATGCAATTACATTGTAGGGAGTCCTGCAAAGCATTGTGAATAATTAAGGCTCTCAATTCACAAGACAATTCTGAAAAGAACTCTTCAAGATTCTGGGAACTAATTTAAAGTTCTCAATATGTTTTCACCCTCAAACTAATAGACAAATTGAACTTATCAACGAAATTAGACAAAGTTACTCAATATGGCCCAATTCTATTTGACCTTCAAAAGAGCCAAACCATTGGCAAAAGTTCATTCAAGATTGTGATAGGAGGACAACTAACCCTCAATGTCACAACCTCAACAAATAGAGGTATCCTCATAGCCTAAAAACTCGCAAAAAAATGTTATACATAGTTAATATCATGTGAGCATATCTTAACAAGGCCACAAGTGGCATAAAGAAATGGGAAACGATAGAAGATGACCTATCAAGTTCAAAAAATGAGATCTCATACTCATTGAGCTCTTACCCCAACAATTCCAATCGTTTCAATAAGTATACAAGTGGTTGCTAAGGAAATACTAGAATATTGTCAAGTGTGTAAGTAAGGTATTCTATTGACTCAGAACTATAACCAAGACTTAAGATCTATCTGGTCTTTTATATAAATCTTCTTAAACCCACATAAAGATGTGGAAGACTTGAATAGAAATATGTCCAATCAAATGCCAACAACCATAGTTACTAAATTCAATAAATATGTGGAATGCATCCTTATACATTGCATGAATAAAAGAGGAGCCATTCAACCTTACATTTGAGTACTTATTTAAGTAGAAAAATCTCCTTAATAGTGAGGCAAGCTAGCAAAGAAAGAATGCTATTTAAAAATTTGTGGAAAGCATTCAACAATTTAAGGATACAGGCACAACAAAGACATCACAAAATTACGGGGAGAAGATATCATAATACGTTCATAAAAGAAAAAAAAATTTCAAACTTTGAGAGTATCTAAAAAGGTTAAGATATTTCTAAAGCTTTCTAAAATTTTCTAAAGTGCTTTGGAACATTCTAAATCATTTCAAAACTTTTTTGTGCACTTTAAAACTTTTTTAGTCCATTCAAGAACCTTCTAAAAAGAGGGAGAATATTATAGAGATCTCTAAGAAAGATAGGCAATAGAGATATTTAAAGAATACTTGTATGTGTAAAAATCTAAAATGTTTATATAAACATCTCAGAGAATTCTAGAAATTAAATTATAATGTATATTTAGTTGCAAGAAACTCTATAAACAATTGAGATCTTATTTTGGCCAAACAATCTTAAACCCAAATGATCAAGATTAGTTGTAATTTAAGCTTTCTTATGCAATAAGAACCTCATTTACTTGAAATCGCTTCTTAATAGTAATTCCTTTTATGCACATATATTTTTTAGTTTTTCTCTTGAATAAATGAGGAAAGTAATAAAGTTTACTTAGTGACTTAAAATGATGTTGAATTTGGTTACAGGCCAAATATTAAAGATCCAATATGTCTTTTGTCCTATTAAAAAAATTATTAATTTTAGTATAATTTGATTACAATATACTGTTACATTAATTTTTTTTTCTTTTCTGACAACATAAAATTTGAATATTTTACATAAAAATTAAAAATTCTAGCACAAAATTTGTAGCATATAAATTTTAAAATTTTTAACATAAAAGTTGGAAAAAAATGATGATAATTATATTTATTTTTAAAATATAAAAATTTAAAAATAATTATGTAAAAATATTGTCAATTATAACAACACTCCAATCACAAAAAAACAAAAAAAAAGCTTTTATAATAAGTTATGAGTCTCTTTGAGAGATTTATGAAAGTATATTTTTTTTTATTTTGAGAGTAGATACTTATGATTCTGATTTTTTTTTTTTTTAAATATGAATTTGGATAAATGTATATCTTTGAATAACTTTAAATATCTAAATATAAGTATTAAGTTATTTATTTTTTAAAATAAAAATTATAAGTGGTCAAATCCAAAGTAAATCAATTCAAACTAATTCAAACCATATCTATTTTTCAAAATAAAAATTATAAGTGGTTAAGTCCAAAGCAAATAGTTCTAAACCAATCCAAACCATCAGTTTAGATTAGTTTGAATCAAGTTTAGTTTAAAAAATATCAAACCAATAATATTAGTTCGATTTTTTATTTAAAATTAGTCCAAATCAACCAAATTGAATCAATAGATTTAAAAATTTTAATATATTTTTACATTCAAAATATATATATTGTGTTTGTTAGAATATTATAAAAATATTGTTTATATTTAAATAAATAAATACATTAAATTTTGATGTGATATATTATATTATGACGATAATTTAGAATTTTATGAGAAATATTGAGAATATTATAAAATTTTTATACTTGTAGATCTATATAGATATTATCCATGTATAGTGGGGACTCTATTAAAATATTCACAACCTTATAATTATTCATTTAAACTCTAAATCAAAATTAACACTAATATTCACAATCTTATATTCACTTCTTAAATAAAATCAATAATAATATTTACTAATTTAAATAATAGTAATTAAAATTTTACTACCTAAAAGTTGAGTATAATCTTAAAGTTAATAAAATAATTCATCAAAATTTTAATATTATTTGAGCTCCCAAATCATAACTAATTTATAAAATAACACAAATCTTTAGTGTCTTCTAAACATAACCCAACATAATACTAAATAACTATTCTGTCCTCCTTCAATTTACAAAATCCCCATATCTTTAGTAGATTTGCAATTATAACTTGAATTATTTCTTGATAATGATTTTAACCAATTTTTTTTTTGGCAAAACAACAAATTAGCTCTAAATAATTATAAGTTTTTACAAATTTTCTTCTAATCTAATAAACTAATCTCTGCCTAATTAATCATAATAATCACTTATAATATTCAATAAACTTCAATATGTACCTCCAATTACACCAAAGAAATTTTCTCAAAATATTCAAAATGACAAATTATGATACTAAAACACACTATATAAAATTTTAAATTTACTAAAATTTAAAGTGAGTAGTTCGAGTGTTGATTTACAAGTAATTAGTTATATAAAGTCTACTATAAGTCTACTTATCCAAGTATTATAGAAATGATAAATATTTGTTGGTTTTTAAAATAAAAATTTAATATTATTAAGTACTAAAGGCATCAAGATCTACTTTGAAAAAATTTATAAAAATTATTCTTAAATATTTTTAGTAACTCAATTAAGAATTAACTAAGAAGTGATTTTAATTGGAAGATGAAACATTTATATATATGAAAATACCTCTTTAAAAAAAGATAAGAAAATAAAATATTAACATTTAAATTGATTTGTGAAAACTACAACTTACTTTACTCTAAACTTATCGAAAACATGAAAACATTAAATGTACTATTTATTAACAATAAATTGAGTTCTATAATAAATCAAAGTACTTTTAAGAATAAATTCAGTCAATTGAAAGATTTGACATTAAAATACAAATTAAAGGATTAAATGATTGTACTAGAAACTCATCAAAGTTTTAGCATTAACTCTAGTTACGAATTTAAAAATACATTATGTATAAAAAAAAAAAAAAAAAAAACATAGATGAAAATGTAAAGATATGAAGTTATTCATATATCCTTATTCTTAATATAAGCACCTATTTATGAAAAAACAAAAGGAGATAAATGTCAAAGAATTGGTCAAGATAGGAACATGTAAGATGACTTTTTGCACATGCATAGAATTACATCGATCATATAATCATTGATTTCTTTGGATTTTATTATCCCCAAAACATAAAAATTGTACATATTTCTCTTAGATTTCTAGATTATCTTCTTTTAACGTTTTGAATACATATCATGAGAGATTTAGCCCAAACACAAAAATATATAACGTTGGCCCAAAGTTGCATTTTAATTTTATTGAAACCCATTTTTTATCACCTAAATTCTTAAACTAGTTTGACCCTTAACTTATACTTTTGAAAGGAAATGAGTTCATGATTTATTGGTTGAGGAATTACATCAACGGGATCTCTAAAGTAAAAGATATGCTCATTATATGAAATTTGTATAAAATCAATCATTTTTCACGAATTAGGCAAACTCGTATTTTGAAACTTAAAATTAATTAAAGGCTTACTTTAGAGAAGTTAATAGCATCCTTAAGTGTAACATAATAATATAAGCTATTAATAAATATATACTTTTAAATATTCATCACAATTCATCAATCCGTTCATTATTTATCTCTAATAATTATAGAGATATTATTTAAAAATAATTTACAAAAATTTACATCCAAGATATTCATCATTCTTTTCTTCTTTTTTTTTGAATCTTCCCGAACCAAAAATAAATATTACTTCAAGTTTACTGTTTATGTGTTAAATATTAATTAGTCAATTTATTAATAAACCTTTATTTTGTGCTTTTCGTAATCAACACACAAGTATAGGGCTTAATTGGAAAGATAACATTTATTCTAGTATTTTGTTAAGGTAACTTCATTGGGCAAAAGTCATTTTAATTTATATTTTAATTTATTAAGCTCGTTTGTTCCTCAAACATTTAATTACATTGTAGGGAGTCCTACAAAGCATTATGAATAATCGAGGCTCTTGATTCACAAGACAATTCTAAAAAGAACTCTTCAAGATTTTGGGAACTAATTTAAAGTTCTCAACAAGTTTTCACCCTCAAACTAATAAACAAATTGAACTTATCAACGAGATTAGACAAAGTTACTCGATATAGCCCAATTCTATTTGACTTTCAAAGAAGCCAAGCTATTGGCAAAAGTTCATTCAAAATTGTGATAGGAGGACAACTAACCCGCAATGTCACAACCTCAACAAATGGAGGTATCCTCACAGCCTAAAAACTCACAAAAGAATGGTAGACATAGTCAATATCATGTGAGCATATCTTGAGAAGGCCACAAGTGGCACAAAGAAATAGCAAATGATAAAAGATGACCTATCAAGTTCAAAAAATGAGATCTCGTACTCATTGAACTCTTACCCCAACAATTCCAATCATTTCGATAAGTACACAAGTGGTTGCTAAGGAAATACTAAAATATTGTCGAGTGTGTAAGTAAGGTATTCTATTGACTCGAACTTAAGATCTATTTGGTCTTTTATATGAATCTTTTTAAACCCCGTGATAAAGATATGGAAGACTTGAATGGTAATATGTCTAATCAAATGCCAACAACCATAGTTACTAAATTCAATAAAAATGTGAAATGCATCATTATAGGTTGCATGAATAAAAGAAGAGCCGTTCAACCTTACACTTGAGTACTTTTTTAAGTAGAAAAACCTCCTTAATAGTGAGGCAAGTTAGCATAGAAAGAATACTATTTAAAAATTTGTGGAAAGCATTCAATGATTTAAGGATAAAGGCGCAATGAGGATATCACAAAATTAAGGGGAGAGGATATCATAATATGTCCATACAAGGAAAAAATTTTCAAACTTTGAGAGTATCTAAAAAGGTTAATATACTTCTAGAACTTTCCAAAATTTTCTAAAGTATTTTAGAATATTCTAAATCATTTCAAAACCTTTTTATACACTTTACAACCTTTGTAGTCCATTCAAAAACCTTCTAAAAAGAGAGAGAATATTATAGAGATCTCTAAAAAAGATAGACAATAGACATATCTAAAGAATGCTTGTATGTGTAAAAATCTAAAATGTTTATATAGATATCTTAGAGAATTCTAGAAATTAAATTATGATCGTACATTTGGTTGCAAGAAACTCTGTAAACAAATGAGATCTTGTATTGGCCAAACAATCCAAAAACCAAATGATCAAGGTTAGTTGTAATTTAAGCTTTCTTATACAATAAGAACCTCATTTGCTTGAAATTGCTTCTTAAGAGTAATTCATTTTGTGCACATATATTTTCCAGTTTTTCTCTTGAATAAATGAGCAAAATAATAAAGTTTACTTAATAACTTAAAATGATAATGAATTTTAGTTGAACTTGATTATAGGCCAAATATTAAATATTCAATATGTCTTTTGCCCTACTAAAAAAGATGATTAATTTTAGTAGAATTTGATTACAATATATTGTTATATTAATTTTTTTTTCTTTTCTGACAGCATAAAATTAGAATATTTTACATAAAAATTAAAAATTCAAGCACAAAATTTGTAACACATAAATTTTAAAATTTTTAACATAAAAGTTAGTAAAAAAATAATGATAATTTATTTATTTTTATAATATAAAAATTTAAAAATAATTTTTTAAAATATTTTCAACTATAACAACGCTCCAATTACAAATAAACAAAAAAAACTCTTATAATAAGTTCTGAATCTCTTTGAGAGATTTATGAAAGTATTTTTTTATTATTATTTGAGAGTAGATACTTATGATTCTAGGTTGTGTTTATTTTTTATTTTTTTTTTCAAATATGAATTTGGGCAAATGTATACCTTTGAATAACTTTCAATATCTAAATATAAGTATTAAGTTATTTATTTTTTAAAATAAAAATTATATGTGGTCAAATCCAAAGTAAATCGATCCAAACCAATCCAAACCATATCTATTTTTTAAAATAAAAATTATAAGTGGTTAAATCCAAAGCAAATAGTTCTAAACCGATTCAAACCATTAGTTTAAATTGGTTTGGATCGATTTTAGTTTAAAAAATAACAAACCAACAATATTATTTCAATTTTTTATTTAAAATTGGTACAAATCAATCAAACTAAATCAATAGATTTAAAAATTTTAATACATTTTTACATTCAAAATATTTTTAATAGGTATCTCATATTTTTAGAATAGATTATATTATACTATAACAAAACCATCAAGTATAAAAAAATTGGGTCTTTTAATTATATTAATTATTTAGGCTTAAAAATGAATATAATTAAAAATAAAAACTGAGCCTTATAATTAAGTAACATATTGGGTTTAAACCCAAACCAATAAATTAAACTAATTTAAACTGACAATTATCAATTTAGATTAGATTGATTTGTCTTGTATTAGTCCAAACTAAATTGATGATATTAAGTCGATTTGAATTTTAAATTAAAACCTATCCAAATTGAATTTGTCCACCCTAATAACAATATCTAGAAAGTGACATTTTCACACACACACACACACACACACACACACACACACACACACACTATTAATCTTAAAAGTAAATATGAATTATTAAATCAATCACTTCAATAACATAAAGATCAATGAAAAATTAAATTAAAAATATAGATTGTGTCCTAACTTATTTTAATTACATGAAATTTAAAAATTATTATTGTTACAATTAAAATGATAAATAAACAATCACAAATCAATCAATACTTTGAAAGAGTTGATTTACAATTTTAGCTCACAGTTGTTGCATGAATAATTGAAAATGAGATTTAAATTTTATTGCAAAGAAGAAGAGGAAAGATTAAATGGTGAAAGATAATATTAAATATGTTTTTTTTCCAATAATTAGTAAAAAAAAAAAGTATAGGTTAAAATATATACTTTGGGAAATAAATTAATATACTCAAGATTGTAATGCACAGCCCATTAAGATATTAGAAAAGAAAATTAGGCCTAAAAACTTTTAAAAATTTTGGCCATGTGATTTAGCATATATATATATATATATATATATATATATATATATATATGGATAAGTATGAAATTGGTATAAAAATTTGGAGAAGTTTTTGGAAGTCACAAGAAGAAAGAAAGAGAAAGAAAAGAAAAAAGAGGAGAGAAAGAGAAGAAGAAGAAAATAAGAAGAAGAATAATCAGAGAAATAAGATAATAAAAGTAATATTTTCTCTTTATTTTTCTTTTAGAAAAGAAAATTATTTATTTTAGTATAAAAATTATTAAAAATTAGAGAAAATAGATAAATTTTTATTTTAGTAGCTTAATAATTAAAATTATTACTATTTTAAGTTATTGAACTCCATATCCATAAATTTTAGATCAAATTTGATAGTTTAATCAAAAGATTTCTCGAGAATTATTAAAAAAATAAATAAAAAACTGTAGAATTTGATTGAGGATAAAAATATAAAGATTATAAAAATTTTATCTAATTTTATAAATTAAAAATTTTATGTATAAATAGTTAAAAATTTTGAAGTTAAAATAGAAATTCTTATAATTTTAGGGTAAGATAATAATTTTTAATAATATTGTGCTTTAAATATAAATATTTTTATAATTATTTATATTTTAAGGAGTACTTTTATAATTATCTATATTATAAGGACCTTTTGTAATTTATCATTATTAACAATTGTTATTCTAAAAATTCAAAATTCTAAAATTTTTATATCGACCTTTAGTTTGATTTTAAAACGATAACTTATTTGTATTTTATTATAAGTAATACAAATTATTAGTTTATTTTAATTATTTGCATTGATTTTTATAAAATGTTATTAGGCAGCAATAACAAGAAGGAGGAAGGCCTAGTAAAATTTTAGAGAAATACTTTCAGGTCGATTTAGGTAAATATTTTACATAAAATTGAGTATTTTGATATTTTGAAAAACTGAAAAGTAGAATCTTATATTAAAATTTTATAAAAAATTATATTTTAATGACACGATTGTTGTTCTGTCCTATTTGATATAAATTCTTCATGATTTAGCAATATTATTATTATTAAATTATACTTCCGATGTTTACAATGTTGTGAAATGATATGAATAAATATTTTGTTATTATTGTGTACAATTAGATTATAAAATAGTGTATGACATTTTATTTAATACCGATAACTATTGACATAATTTCAATCCCACAATGAAAGTGTATAAATTTGAAATCATGGGCAGTGATCCTTAAATATAAAACTCCTAAAATGTATAGATTATACATTTCTTGAATATTAGTCCTTGGAAATACTGTCCCAAAATTATGCATTGCATATAGTGATAGTTAAATTGAATTGTTGTTGTATTATCATTATTTATATTTATTTCTATTTATTTACATTATTTATGACTCACTTAATTGAAAGTATAATTATTATTAAATTTACTTGAAAAACTTCAATTATATGTGAATATCTACGGGGATTTGGTTCATATCCTACTTTTTAGATTTTTTTAGAATAATAGGAGATAGGCGAACTTGAAAAAACTTTAGATTTTTTACTAGATAAATTTTGGACGACTACTTTACTATATATATCGTGTTTGTTAGAATGTTGTAAGAAAATTATTCATATTTAAATAAATGAATATATTAAATTTTGATGTTATATATTATGTTATGACGGTATTTTAAAATTTTATAAGAAATATTGAGAATATTGTAAAATTTTTATACTTATAGGTTTATATAGTTATTATCCATGTATAGTAGGAACACTATCAAAGTATTCATAATTATTCATTTAAACTCTAAATCACAAACCCTAATTTAGGGGATGTGATTAGGATATTATTGCAAAATAAAATTATAATTCATTGAGACATTTTTCTATTTAGATATAACTTTCAATTTAATTTTTTCGGAGATAAATTAAGAGATCAAATATTCAAAAACATACGAATGGTTGACAATTGCACTTCAAACATAAAACAAGCAGGTGCTCGTACTTGTTTGGACCATATTATAATTTAATTTAATATAGATTTTAATATGAGCTGAGTAAGGATTTAAGTTTTTGGTAGACCAAATGTTTAACGTAAATATTTAAATTAAAAAATGTAATATAATTAATATTTAAATTTAATTAAAAAATATTATTATTCTAATTAAAATCAAATTATAATTTGAGTACAATACATCTGTACATGTATTGTTACATCACTTTTTTCTAACTTTTATGTTAACAGTTTTAAATTTTGTAATACTCCTAAATTATTTTTATAAATTTTGATAAAAATTTACCTTATAAAATAAATATTTCTAATTGTAATATTTTTAAAAGTATATAATTTTATTAACTACTTCCCAACATCGAATATAATAACTGACATTTATCACTTAAGTACTCATATACTAATTTAAAATTTATATAAGTTATTATTCTAATTTACACATACAAAATTATATCAAAATTTTCTTTAATAAGGAAACCTCTAGACTGCTTCAACTATCGTATCCAACAATACTCGAGCTTGAAAAATAAGGGTGAATTAATACCCGATATGTATTTACATGTAATAGAAGTTTTAAAAATAAAATAAAATAATTCAATTTATTTTATAAATTTCAAGAATGTTTAAAAGAATAATATTTGAAAAAAAAATTATTTTTAACAATTAATTTACAGACATGATGAAATAAAATAAATATTATTCTATTACAAATAACTTCATAAAATAATTATACACATTTTAGTGGTACTATTTTTAGGAGTTGTTATTCAACTAATGATTAACTTATTTTAAAGGCATTATTTTTAGAGACTGTCGTCCTACTTAATTTTTTACTTATAGATTTTCATTGTAAAATAAAAATTACGTTCAAGGTTTATAGTACTTAATCAATCACAACCATACCAATTTCATATTCTACAAATTATTCAATAAAAGTAATAATATTTCATATTGTCAAACAAAACTACAAAAAATTAATATCACTAACTTTAAACAAATATTTTAAGACGAATTTAATTTAATCACAACACATACATATATTCAAAAAATAGATATATATGTGCTTAAATTTTTAATAAAGTAAATATCCTATTTTTTAATTTATAAAAACAAAACCATCACAATTATACATAAATACTTATCTTAAACTTCAAATAATTAGTTACTTTATTCCTTCACTGAGTTATCTTCCTCCTTAAAATTAGTTCTTAAATAAAATTAATAATAATAATTACTAATCCAAATAATAATTATTAAAATTTTCACTTAACAAAATTTTACTACCTAAAATTTGAGTATAATCCTAAAGTTAATTAAATAATTTCTTCAAAATTTTAATGTCATTTGAGCCCCCAAATCATAACTAATTTGTAAAATGACCCAAATCTTTAGTGACTTCTAAACATAACCCAACATAATACTAAATAACTATTCTGTCCTCTTTCAATTTACAAAATCCCCATATTTTAGTAGATTTGCAATTATAACTTGATTTATTTCTAAATAATGATTTTAACCAATTTTTTTGGCAAAACAACAAATAAGCTCTAAATAATTACAAGTTTTCACAAATTTTCTTCTAATCTAACAAACTAGTCTCCACCTAATTAATCATAATAATCACTTATAATATTCAATAAACTTCAACATGTACCTCCAATTACACCAAAGAAATTTTCTCAAAATATTCAAAATGACAAATTATGAAACTAAAACACAATATATAAAATTTTAAATTTACTAACACATAAAAAAAACTTATTAAGGACTTCATAATAAAATAAACTTTTATCAATATCCGTTTCAATTTACAACAAAATTTATAATAATTTAAGAAAAGATAAAATATATTTAATTCATAATAAAATTAACAATTAATTTTATGAATATATATAACTTTTCAAAAAATTTAATGCATAAAAAATAATCAAAAAATAAAACTTACAAATTTTTTTATTGAAGACCTTAAAAATTTCCGCTTTATTCTCTTTACTTCGGTTTGAATGAATTTCACCCCACCATAGTAAGGACACATGTTAAATGCCTTTCCCAAAATTTTCTCTTTTATTACCATGTGTGTTTGCAATGCAAGACTTGTACTTCATTAATGGGCTTAACATTTCTAAGGCTTAGAAGTATACATGAATTGGACTTTGGTATATTTTGGACCTGCATTACAAGTTTTATAATTAAATTTTAAAATTTTTTATGTTATGTACTTTAATTCTATATTAAAAATATAACAATACATATCTGTATTATAGTCCTGTCCACACGAAATAATACGGTAGGAGGTTGATTTGTTGGTCCATAGTTTGGATACTTTGAAAATTTTGATTAGCATGGATCAGCCTTGGTTATGTCTTCGAATTTCTCCATGATGGTTAATATTATAATTTTATATCTACAGATCATGATGAAATCACACTCTTAAAGTTAAGTGTCAACTTCATTGATATCAATTCTCGAAGATTTTGATTATTTATTTTCAAATTTAGAATACTAGTCATGTAGGAGTTTTTAAGTATGTGTGCCGGCGCATGTGTACTTTTTCTTGCTAAAAAATTCACATATTAAATTATTACAACTTAAATTATATGACTTACAATATAAATCAATCATATAATTAATAAATTAAAAGAGTTTAAAAGACCAAGATTTCAAAATATTGAAAAGACCCTGACCTTATTTTTTGAAAAGGAATGTCTCTTTATATTTAAATTAAAGAAAAAAAAATAAAAAAATAAAAGTTTATCTTTGTAGAGATAGTTTAATTAATTTATTCTCTTATAATAAAAATAAAATATTATGAGATTAATTTTTTGATATTAACCGTGGATGATTTTTTTTTTAATTTTTGTTTATTTACACGTGAAGAAGAGTTTTTTTTTTAAATTTGTATTTGAGCATAAGGAAAAATAGGGATTAGGTGTGTGAAAATTAGAAGTATAAAGTAATAATAGTAATTAAATTAAATAAATTAACGCATAAGTTGAAAACAATAAATTACCGCGTGTTAATAGAAATTATTAATGGTAACGGGACCACTTGCTTTCGATTACACTTTGATAATAATTAAAAAAAAAAAAAATCTAGAAATCTGGGAGGGTGAGGGCAAAATGGTTAGTTTGTTTTGTCGCGGTGACTAAGGGGGTCAAGGCCTCCGTTAAGCCTTGTAAAAGCTCTGCCTGTGCTGACTTGACGTTCGACCATACAAATAATCAAATATAGGCTACATTTTGGGACTAAAGGGCTTGTTTGTTTTGTTGTATTGGCTTTTTACTGGGAGTCATGTAATTTTTTGTAGTATCGTTTGGTGGTTTAAATGCACTGTATAATTTATGTGTTGCAAAGCAGGTGAGGTGGCCAGGCGTGACTCGCACCACCAACCCCACCCCCACCCCCACCCCCACCCCCCATAATTCAATATAATAGTAAAATATAATAAAATATAAAATAATTATGTTATATAACATAAAATAATATAATATTCAAAATAGTAAAATATAATATAATATCATGTAATAAACTAAATAATAAAATATACTTATATTATATAATATAATTTTTTATACAATATAGTAATATAATATTTATAATAATATAATATTCTATTATAATATATATTATTAGTATAATTTTAAAAAATTAAATATCTAATACTTTAATACACCAAACATCTATTTTTTTATAATACAGTGTAATATATATTGTATTAAATATAATATAAATTTTATTTAATTTATTGTAATATAATTTAATTTAATATAATTTAATTTATTAAAAATAATAAAATTTAATATATACTGTCAAATGCACTTAAAATATTACAAGTGAACGTTACAAACAAACAATGATAAGTAAAAAGAAATGAGAATTGAAAAATCAAACTGGACAAATCCATTCTGACAAGTTTTCATACTTTAAAATGCATATTGAATTGTCATACAGAGAATTGAGCAATAATTAATTCGGTTTTAGCATTAAGTGTAAACAAATTTAATCAAAACTGAAATTAATACATACATACATACTTACATATAAGCATATATTGAACTTTGAATTAAACAAGTGCATGCAGCATTTTTAAATAGTTAACTTAATTAATTATTTAGAATAATATTAAATATAAATAATTATAAAAATAAAAAATTACTCAATATGAAAAACTTAAAATAAATTGAATAAATGTATTTTATATGTTGGGTTTGGTTCCAACCTTATTCTTAATTTATTTTTCATCCTGTCAAAAAATGAAAACCAAATTCTTTCAATTCCATACGATTTCCACAAAAATCAAACCATACACAACCCTAACTACAATTATTTTATAGGATGGCCATTTGAAAAGATTGTATGTGCATACATGTTAGTGTGTGTAGGGTGGAATTAATGTCAATTATATTTGAAAAATATTATATATATATATTGAAATACTTAATTATATTATAAAAATATTTAAAAATATTTTTATATAAATTATAAATAAAAAATAAATATTTTTTATTATATCATAAATTACACGAGTTTTTTTTAGTACTTTAATATTAATTTTATATAAATAAAATTTTATTAAATTTAATATTTATTAAATATTTTAATTATGTTATTATTTTTAAATTTAAATATATATATATATAATAATTTTAAATATATTCTCGTAATAAATTTGAGAGATTCACGTTAATTGGTGTAAATGATTGATGTGAAAAGATAAAAATGATAAAAATAAAGAATATAAAAAATAAAAAGGAAATAAATTCATCTCTCCAGATGGAATTTAATGACTCGGATGGTATTATTGTTGTAAAGCAAAAAAAGACACGCCAAACTGACACAGCATTATGCATTAGCACTGCCATTACCATTATGGCTATCTACACTCACTCAACTGGATATTATATTCATTATTCATGATCACAATCATGGAATTGTACTATTTTTTATTTTCCTTTTTTAATATTTATTTATTAATAAAGTAATATATTTAATAAAAAAGGCAAGAGCGATCGTGTCCTAATAAAATCACTTGTTAGGTTTTAATGGGTAAATTTGTTTTAGATAGTAAAAAAAAAAAAAAAAAGTTTTTAACTTTTATTTATATAATATTTAATTTTTACAAAATTTTTTAAATAATGTGTGTAGATTATTATGCAAATTTAAATTTTAATAATGACTATTGATGTCAAAAAATTTTGACATACCTATAACTATGCGTATGAATACCAAAATCAAAATAAAAAATTTAATTAGTGTTCTACATAAAAAAAACTGCTTGAAACCCTTCTCAATTACAAATATTCAACTACAAATATAGCATGTTCGTCCAATAAATATTTACAAACTGCAAATCAAAACTTCATATAAAAATAACCTTATCTCCTTCTCAATTTATAATTTTCTAACGAGTTGAAATTTTTAAGTGAATAATTATAAATTTTGTTAAATTTTAATTATAAAAATATTTTTATTTAAATTTGGTATGTTTGATGAATATGAATACTTCCGTAAATTAATTTAAAAAGATGGCTGTTTTAAAAATGTTTTTTTAAAAAAAGAATAATAAAAAAAGTTTAAAAATATTATTTAAAAAATAAAAATAGATTCAAATAAAAATTTAAACTAAAATTATAAAAATTATGGTTAAATTTAATAATCCTAAAAATTTTAAAAGCCAATAGAACAAGACATAATCGTAGTGGACTAATGAATCACGTCCGTATCCAGGACAAAACACGAATAAACATAATAATTCTTGAATCCGATCGCAACACACGTCTGCAATAGGCTGGCTAAATTTCAGCTGACTCCATCATTTATTGATAAATATCCATTCAGTCATCCTTTCCTGTTTTGGAATCACACTCCACTCCCCAATTTATTATTCTATTCCGTTACAATTAATTCATTTAAAGAGTAAATTTGTAGTTATATTATATAAATTTAATAAAAAAATAATATTTTCATAAATTATAATTATATACTTTTCTCGATCTTCTTTTTATATTTTACTCTTTATTTTCTTCCCAAACATTTTATTTTTAAAATTAAATTTAAATTAAATTATAAATCAAACATAAAGCGCAACAGGTTATTTTGTTCCTTAAGTGTAGTAACCTGTCTTTTTTAATGATAAAGCTGGGGTACGGTGTAAACTGACAAAAACCTTAAGGATGATTTGGTGTTTGCCAAATAATGAGGGTGTCATATGAAATTTAACCATAATAAAACCAATACTGATACCCCTTTTGCGTTTCGCTGTCACGTTATAATCATTTTAAAAGTAAATACATTAAACTAATTTTATTTTATTTATATTTACAAATTAAATTAGTAAATTAAAGATTTATGAATATTTTTAAAAATAAATAATATTAAAATATATATTTAGTCAAACCATTATTTTGTTACTTTTCTCAAATAATAATAAAAGATATAGTAGGCATTTGGAAAATTGAAGAGGGTAATATGGTAAAATCAAAGAGTCAGAAATCAAAAACCCTTGTTTGGGCGGGGGAGGCTCTTTCCTTAACAAGTTTTTTTTTTTTTTTCTGACAATATACTCTGTACTATTCTTACTGTTGTTGTCGGGCTTCGTGCTCACAACTTTCAATTTACACATAAAACCAAAACCATTTATTTAAAATACAAACACACAAGATTTGCATTTCCCATGAAAACTCATGAATAATTAACCACAATTACGAATTATCAATCAAATAAATGGAAAAAAAAAAAAAAATCAACTCACCGTCAATCATGATATGTTTTACGGGAAAATGGAAATGAAATTGAAACTACCCATTTATTTTATTTATTTTTATTTGTTGCTATCATTTATAATGTTTTCCTTGTTTCCAACAGTTCACTGTTGTAGTTTGCACAGTCATCCACACTCCCTGTCTTCAGTTTTTTAAGCCTTTTTGAAAGGCACGAAAGATTTTATAAGATTTTCTGTTTTTAGGTTGAATTCTAGGGTTCTGGCTACATTTCTCCGAAATGACTTCACCTTCTTTGTTTTCCGCGGGTTTTCTGTGATTTTGGTGGGAAATCTTGTTCTCGGTAGTTATAAAATCATAAAAATTTGTTTTTTTTTTTTTTGTGTTGGATTTTTTTATGGGTTTTCCTTCTTTTTTTTTTTTTTTTTGAGTTCAGGGCAATGTTGATCAAAATGTGCTTTTGAGGAGTGCAAAATTGAGGGAGATTTAAGGATCTAAGCGTGGAATAGTTTTGAGAGAAACAAACTTTAGTTAAGCTTCTCGAGTGAAAAAAAAGGTAGTTTGCTTGGAGTTGAACTGTTAGTTCGAAGTTTATTACAACATCCTAGTTGAAAAGATTTACACTTTGGATCTTCAAGGATTTGCATAGCTGATTCTTGCTTAAATTGAATCTAACACGGAGCAGTCTTGTAGGGATGGTTCTCAAGAACTTTCAAGTCCCAGTATGCTACTTTCTGTAAACAACATTTTCTGTTTGAGAGATTTCAACTTGTTCTTGGTTAAGGTTTGAGAAAGGGAGGAGTGTCCTACTTGAATAAGAATATTTTGTTATTGTGATTCTGAGGTGCTGAAGCACAATCTTAAGGAAAGAATCCGTTTCTAATATTCTGATCCAAAAGGTCATTTGCTTGTAAAAAGAGATCCAGTTATTGAAGATGGAATTCTTCAAAGTTAAAAAGTTCAGGAAAGCCCAGAAAACAGACCCAGAAAAGGATTTGGAGGATAAGCCTGTGCCGATGCCGCAACCAGAGGAACCCAAAAATGAGAATGGTGGTGGCAATGATCTGAATAAATCAGCTACAACTGACTCTGCTAATGATTTTGAGGACGATGATGATGATTTTATAACAAATGAGGTGAAGAGGAGGCTGAAAGAACTGAGAAGGAACAGTTTTATGGTACTGATTCCTGAAGAGGAGTCGTGCGCCGAGGAGGAAGAGGAAGAGGAGGGTGAGACGAGCTCGTGTGAGTGGAGAGATATTGAGGCAGAAGGTAGACAATGGTGGGGTGGATTTGATGCTGTTTATGAGAAATATTGCGAGCGGATGCTGTTCTTTGACCGAATCAGTGCACAGCAGCTCAATGTAGCGGGTAAATGTTGATTACTTGATTTCTTTTTCTTGGTATACTCTGCTGCATTCTTGAATCTGATTCTGCAATCAGTTAATGATTTGTGTCTGTGATAATGAATGACTTCGGCATTTTAGTTGAGAGTCATTGCTGTTAGAAAGAATCCATGCGTGCTGTCTGTGTTATGTGAAGTAAAAGTATTTTTCTTGATCAAGAGTTCGTTAGCAGATAAATTACTTTACGCCATCCACTTTTGAGTCGATTCACACTTGGGCGTTGAAGCCTTTTTATGTTGTTATCTTTTCCCCTCAGATATTAGTTCTTTTGGGTGTTTAATATTTTCAGTCTTCTGTTTGATGTAGCTCATTGGATCTAAATGAAGTGTTAGACTCTTAGTTGAAAGATCCAGATTTGCAATTGAAAATTTGAGATCTGAATTAGAAGGCATTGCTTTGTTTTAACTTTTCAGTATTGAAGTTGGACATTCTAGAATGCCTACTTAGTTGAACTTTTATTGGGAAACTCTTCTTTTTTTTATTTTTTTTTATTTTGAAGATCTGTTGAGCAGGATTAGCTCATTGGATTTGTTATTTCCACCTTAGATTGCAATAACATAAGAAGTGAGATGTAAATTCTTAAAAAATTGATCTTCCAGTAAATATTTCCGCAAGTAAAATGCTTGGTTTGAATAACCTTGTGCTGAAACTAGTAGGCCACATTAGTACTCAGTAGTCAGTTGTCAATGCTTTTCTTGGTCCCCGTCATTTCCTATTTCCTCCTTGGTTGCGGTACGGCAGTTTGGGCATTTAATATGGGATTTTTTGGGCTTATTAAGTTGCCTTTTCTTTTCCTTTACCTCATTTTTGCCTTCTTGTACGAATGTCCAAATTTCTACTTATTTTGTTTCCAGCATCCTTATTACCTCTTTTTACAAAGAAAGATTACATTTTGTTGTAGGATCCCAACCTCCTTCTACTCCATCTCCAAGATCTGCGTCAAAAAAGCTTGCATCTCCTTTTCGCTGCCTTTCTTTGAAAAAAATTGAAGAACCTGGAGAGGAAACTGAGCACCTCCAGCAACCAGAGAAAGACCCTTATCATGATATTGAAACAGCTTATATAGCTCAAATTTGCTTAACTTGGGAAGCACTTCACTGCCAATACACTCAACTGAGCCAGAAAATCTCAATCCAACCTGAAAATCCCACATGTTACAACCACAGTGCTCAGCAGATTCAACAATTCCAGGTTTTATTGCAAAGATTTATTGAAAATGAGCCTTTTGAACAAGGTCTCAGGTCTGAAATCTATGCTCGTGCCAGAAATGTTTTCCCTAAACTGCTTCAAGCTCCAAATATACAAGGTATATACTCTTGAATGGATTCACATATAAAGCTGAGAATTTGATTTGACTCAATGGCAGTCATATTTTCCACATACATTACTGGAACTTGAAACCTTTTCTACTAAATGACTATTTTATGTGTCTTTTTAATCAAATAATGAATCACCTGTTGCATTCGGTATCTGTGCTTTTGCTGTGATGTAGTTTGCTTGGCGAATCCTTTCAGGTGCAGCTGCAAAACAGAAAGAGCCGGGGGAAGAAGGATCAGATTTTGTGGTGCTTGCCCCAGATCTTATCAGGATTATTGAGGGCTCAATCCTGACATTCCACATATTTCTAAAGATGGACAAGTCAAAATCGAGCAGTTTTCTTAACCTGTTTGGAAATCATAGCCAGAATGCAACACCTCTTCAACAAATTCAATCTTCTCTTGAAAAGGCAAGGCTTGCCCATGCTCTTTTTATTATTGAAACATTATGGGTTACAACTTAATGGTGTGGCATTCTTATATAACTTAAACGATGTAGAAGTCTTCTCAGGACTTAAATTATAGCTTGCACTTTTATGCTTTTTTTTTATGTCTGATTGAAATAATGGTGATTATAGCTACTAAAGTAAAAGTTATAAATTACACCTTCCAGTTCTTTTGTACATCTATGCATTTTTACTGGATTAAACCACAAGTTTGGAAACTTGTATATTGTGTTACTAGAATCAATGATTACTTTCATGTATCCAATTGAAACAGCTCATGTAGTTCTTTATAAACTTCTGACAACTGGCTCTCCCTGCTGCAGAAAGCGATGTGGCTGAAGGAATTGCGTAAAAAGTGTAAAGGCTGGAAAAAGAAATCCTGGCCTCAGACGTGGGAGGATGTTCAGGTGTTGTTTGGCCTCATTGACATCAAAGTCATGTCAAGAGTTCTTAGAATGGCTAAGATCACCAAAGAGCAGTTGTTTTGGTGTGAAGAGAAGATGAAAAAATTAGATTTATTGGATGGTAAGTTGAAAAGAGACCCTTCTCCTATCCTTTTTCCATGTTGATAGTTGTAGGGAAAGAAATGAACGAACGAGTAGAGCTTCCACCTAGTTCAGTCCACCTCCGAGTGCTATTGGAGATTTTATGAGGGATGATAAATAAGCCAGTCTCCCATGTACGTGTATAGATCAATAGACAGCTTCCAGTTTTGTCTGAGGTTAATGCACCAAGGACTTTCCTCTTGGTTAAACTAATCGCAATCTCTCCATCTGGGGCCGGTGCATAATCTTTTGAAGAAGTTTTCATTTTGACACTAATTCTAATCCTCGGGGGCAGAGACTTAGGTGGAAGGGCATCTGCAGCATCTACTTTGAGAAATGTTGCTTGTTTGTTCAAAAGTTATATCAACTTGTAGGATGTTGTCATTTTGTATGTCAGAAACTGCAGCCTAGTGTTTGTTGCAGAAAAATATTGCGGATGTTTTGTGCAAAGTGGTTTCTAAATGTATTTCCTTTTGATGATAATTTTTGGTGCAAGATTTGTTGAAATGATAGTAAAATAGGAGAAGACAGTTGAAATGTAGGTTGTTTTCTATTGTCTTTTAACGGTTATTAAGAAAAATTATTACAATTTGTGTAGCAGAGGGTTGACTTGAAAAACATATACGACATAAAAAAAAAGAAAAAAAGAGAATAAAATAATAAAAGTTAATTTTAAAAAATTATAAAAATTATTTTGGTCACCGACTCTTTTTATTTTTTTGGTTAATAATAACATAAAATAATTATCTTATTTTAAAGGTATTTATTTAATATATTTATATAAAAATTAAATCTTAAATTAATAAATAATTATATATAAATTAAAATAATAAATTTTAAATTCTAAAATACGCAAACTTTGTTTATACACTTAAGCGAGTTTTTTGAACACTTGCAAATCTGTTCCTTAATTTATAATGATCAAATATCTTATTTTTGTTCTAAAAGGACTGTGTTAATACTTTTATATTAATAATTTAAGATAAAAATATTTTAAATATTATATAAAGTTCATAAATCATAGTATTTTATAAATAAGCTATTAATGAGTGGGGTGATATTGCATTTTTTTTTTCTTTTTTTTGAAAAAAGGAGAAATGTCACCATCCTTATTTTGCAAGGGATAAAATTTCTAAGTCTATTCATAAATATTTCCAAATAAAATAAACTACTAATAGTTGTTATATATACCTCTCACCTACAACCCTACAATAGAAATTATTTACCTATTTCTTCAACTTATATGGTTTTTTTTTTTCTTGTATTTTAATTAAAAGTAAGAGATTAATCATCTCAATTTTTAAATATTTATTTTTTAAGTAATACAATAAATGTCACTTAATTATTGAAAAAGGGTAAAAAATTTGTTGCCTTGTTTGAAACAGCACATTCAAATTACATTTTATTTAATGTAGGTAGAATTCTTCCACAAACCTATTGGTACATGTTGATATCAATTTTTTGCTTGGGTGTTAACAGGCGATTTTTTATTTTATTTTATTTTGTGGAGTGAATTCTTCTTGATTTGGAAGTTTTTATCTAATAATTTTTTTAAAAATTTTAGTTTATTGTAAAACATACGGTACGATGGATAAAGTATTGAATACTTAAGTTGGTAAAAATTTTTAATGATATATCAACTAAATAATAAACAAAAAAATAAAAAAAATTATTATATCATTGGAGTTTTAGTATATGTTAACTCTTATCTCCATAGATCTCCTCCTCTTTCTTCTTTCACTTCTTTTTTATCTTTTTAAACTAAAAGTTTTAAATAATTGCTAATAGTTAACTTTCTATTAGGAATAACTCTCTTAATTATTGACAAAAATTAACTCTCATAAAAAAAAACAGTACAGTATTTGTTAATATAATGTGGTGTAATTGGATTGAATAACAACAACAACAACAACAATAACAATAATAATAATAATAATAAAAACAAAAAAAAGAGGAGTCAAGGCATCCCAAGGGGGCAAAAGCTATTAAATGTGCAAGAATGATGATTTTAAGAAATCGTTGGATTAGATATGGTCCCTCATAATTAATATATTATAATATATTAATTATGAGGGACCATATCTAATCCAACGATTTCTTAAAATAGAGGACACGTGTATGGTTCTCAGAAGAAAACAAGATTGGGGAAGTCCGAAAAAGCCGAAGCATATGACATGATAAGAGGCATCGCATGCTCCGTAGGTCCTGGGGTTTTGCAAGCCATTTTCTTTTCCTTTCCTTTGCTTTCTTTGTCCCTGTCAATTCACGTCACTTTTTTCTTAAAAAATTATATTTAATTATATATTCCTTTTATAAAATTTATTTTTAAAAAGACAAGGTATTATTTTTAAATAATAAATAAAAAATAAAAATAATATTTTATTAATTTCAATTGTATTTAAATAAATAATTTTTTTAAAAAAATATTTTCCTTATTTAAAAAAAAATATATTTTCAATCATAATTTTATGTTAAATCACTAATAAAAAAAGGATTGTAAGTTATGAATATTCATACTTAATTATTATTAACTGTTTTTTTAAAATAATAATAATAATAATAAATAAATAACTTAAATTTGTAAATAATTATTTATTATACAGGAAGTTTAGGGCCGTAGTATTACCATTTGTTATACTGTATTCCCCCTAAAATTATAGGGGTGCCCCTCAGGTCTTCTTAATTAATTATATTTTGGAATCTTTGAAAGTGGTCTTCTATTTCAACATCAGCCGTTTATTTTCCCAAAAAAAGTTCATAATTGAATGCTCAGCCGTTGAGTGAAAGCCTGTCAACCGAATCATCGGACGGTCAGGATTCAGTTAACCATCGATTTCTTTTACTTCTTCGACACGGTGTCGTGCTTTAACTTTTAGTATCTAGAAGTAAGCCGGCCACAATCCATTTCAGACGAAATTACGAAAGTACTCCGGCTCTCCCCTCGTTTAACAATGATTAAATTTTCTGGAAACCATATCCAATTGAAGGGCATTATAGTAATTAAGGTAATAATATTATTTTTATAATATATTTATTACTTCATAATAAAAATTAAAATAAATTAAAATTAAAATAGATTAAAATTAGAATAAAAATAAAAATAAAATATTTATTTTAATTATGAGAAGCAAAATAAGAATAAAAAAATTATTTTAAATTACTAAAATACTCTTAATTAATTTTTATCTCTATTATTATTATATTATAATAAATGTGATTATTATTATTTAAAAATTATTTTTATTGATAATTAATTATAATAATAATTATTATAAAATATTAATAAAATAATATATATTTTGATAATTTTATTAAAAGTAAAGAAAAAAAGATTTTGATTGATTTTATATTTTTATATTTTTTAAAAAAATAAAAAATTAAATAAAATATTATATTATTGAATGAGAAGAAAAAGGATTAATTTTAGAAATGGGAATTTGATTCCCCATACTCCAATTGAAAATCAAATTTTTATTACTGTCATGTAACTCCATTAATTTCATTCTTATTTTTATCATTATTTTAATAAATAAATATTTTAATAATTTTATTATGAATTTTTCCGAAGTAATAAAGCCACCGAAAGTGTCAGTTTTAAGTTCTCATCGGGCATCTTCGTGCACACTAAACAAATTGGAGACATTAGTGCTACATGACGGTGACTTTTTAACTAACGAAAATGTAATTCAAATTTGACACGTAAACCGCGGTGAAACACTCTTCCGTCAAAAGCCCAAGGGAGTGTTTGGAATCATTCTCAATTGAGAAAATTCATTTCTTTTTCACGTTCTGTCTTTTTACTTTGAGTGGTGCATGCTATTGAAATCCTTTAAAATTTTTAAAATTTTTTTCTTTATTTATTTCAATAAAATATATTAAAAATAAAATTTTGAGTACATCCTATTAATTTTAAAAATAATCCTACTTATTTTTTTTATACATAAATATTGTTATTGTTATATTTATTATTATTCTTATATTAAAAATAATAAAATTCTTATATATATATATATTACATTTAGTAATATTTTTTTAGATGAAACAACATTTTTTTTTTTAAGAATTGTATAAATTGTTCAAATTTATGATATACAAAATAATTATTATTTTATAATATCCTATTAAAATAAATAAAATTATTTGAAATTATTGAAACGATAAATTTATTTAACAAATTAAGTATTATACACAAGTTTTTTTCATAAATATTTTTCTCCTTGTGAATGATAGTGGATCGAGTTTAAGATGGATATCTCTAAACTTGCATCCACGTTAGATATTAAAAATTGAATATTAAATTTGGACCAAATTCATATCGAGTTTGATATTTTATTATTAAATTTATTTAAATAGATAATTAAAATTTAACAAACTTGTACGAATATTCATGAGTTTTTATCTTCTTAATAACATTTACATTGTTATAAAATATCAAATTTAAATTTATAACATATTTAATTAAATTAATAAAAGTTTAGCATTAATTTAAAATAAAATATATCACTAATATAAAATATCAACTCCACTTACATAAACAATTATTTTATTAAAAAAATTATAACCATTTTATAAATTTATGCATAAAAACTACAAAAATATCTAATAGTAATTTTTTAATAAAATTATAAAAAAAATTCTTATTCAAATAATTTAGTTTAATAATGAAATAAAAATTTTAAATTTTAAATAATTTTTTTTATAAAGTTAGATAATACTATATTTTGTTTTTTTGATAAACTATAATTTCATCATTTAAATTCTAATGCTTTATAAAATTAGTATTATTTAAGATAAATTAATTAACCGTTAATTATATTTTTTTAAATTAGACCCTTAATTACATTACACTATATTAAACAATCGAATTTATATTATTTTAAATAAAAATATATATTTAAAATAAAATAATATATAAAAATTAGATATTTACAAATACCTTGTATTAGAATTGAGTACCAGCACTTTTGCGGTTGAAATTAGTATTCCTCTGCCCCCACCAATGTTACTTGAAAGTAAATTAGAAAAAAAAAGAAAAGAGAAGCCAAATCCAAACACAGCCTTTGATGTAATGAACTATGTGTCGTCAACCCCTATCTTGTTAAATCAAACAAACACGCGTACAAGCTTGACGTGTGTTCAAGCTTCATAAAGGAACAAACTTACCCACACTCTATTTCCGAAATCAGCGAAATACTCTCGCACCCCACCCTTACAAACAACACTGGATCATTCAAAGGAGCATTTTAGTCAATTTACTTATTAAATAAACAATTTAACATCTAACCAAACTTTGTATTTAATTAATCAAATTAATACGAACTAATTGTATTTATTTTATTTTATTTCGAGGGCATTAAGCTAAAGCAGCAAATTTTGTTTCGTTGTTCTAGTATTTCCACAAGTCTTCAGAGTTTGTTCCCGACAGAGTTGGGATTCTCTCCTCTTTTTCAAACATCAAGGTTTCTGTTCTGGTTAGGTTTCATTACAGGGTAAGTATCTTTTTGTTTATTTATGCATACATCTAAAGCTTACGTGCGTATTTTCTCTTTCTTCTGTATGTCAGTGAACTGATTGTTGTTCGTACGGGAAACTTGTGGGTTTTTGTTAGATGGGTTCTGTTTAATTTTGCTTAGTTCAGTTCTTGGAATTTTGTTTGGAGTTCTGCTTTGGAAATTTTGTGCTGTCTTTAGAAAACTTTTTTTGATGATGGTGTTGTCTGTGTATGGACTTCGGTTTGGTGTAGAAATGTTAAAAAAATTTTCTGCGTTCTGGTCAATTTTCAGTGGATTTTTAGTTGTGTATGTTGAAGGTAGAGGTCAGAAAACTTGATGATCATTACTTAGGAAGGTAAATTCTATGCTAAATGTTGCGCAGGGTAGTATTTGGTTCGTTTACAGAAGTTATGAGGGTTGGAGCTTGAATTTTAGGTAAGTTGGAGTTTGAGTTGAGTTGAAACAGATACATGGACTGCCTTGAATTCATTGTTACGAGGCAGACCCGGTAATATAAATATGGTTGATCATCAATGGTTGTTGATTAGTGGAAGTGGATTGGCATATATACTTTGCCTTCAAAGAATCAAATTATAAACTAGTGGTTGCAATTCATGTTGGAATAGGAGTTTTATGAGCCAGTGACTGAAATTCTTGTATATGCATTGCCTTAAACTCTATGTGATGAAATTTGCAACTGGCTCACATGATATTTTTGTTGGTTTATCCCGTGTACTTTGTTCATTAAACATGTGACCATATATGAATGGATGGTGCTGGGTCCTGATATACAGAATGTAGTTGTCTGATTCATGTTAAGTTTTAGTGATTCAGTTTATCAATAACATCAGGAGGGCTTTTAATTTGAGTTAAGGTGTTTGTAAATCTCAATGATAGAACTGGTGGTTGTTAATGCATTTTATGCAATAAGAATCTCGATACATTTTGGAGAGTTAAATTGTTTCTTTAAGAACTCGTATTGCTTGTCATTATGGTTCCATTTCCATTGAGTTACTTTGCATTGGTTGTTACTGATAAGTGATTTTGACTATTTTCTTTCCCATAGTATACCTAGAAATGAGTGATATTGAACTAGTGTGTCCATTTTTAATCTTATAAGGGAACATATCTAGCATCATATATGATTATGATTACAAGAAAGTTCCATCTTTCTGTTTGATCTGTTCATGTGAACCATGATACATCTTTGACATATCGATACAATTTTTTTTTGTGAGGCAGCGGTCTGTGATTTGGTGATTTCATATTGCACTGTACATGTGATATGTTAATGACTTCTTCATTGTTCTTTCAGTTTCTTATTTGTTGCTATTTTTCCTGGGTTTTGCTGGCAATCAAAGTGGTTAGTTATTGTTATTGATTTGCTTAGATGCTTTTATATGTTCAAGGTTAAATTAGTGTGTCACACATCCAACCACATGATGCTGGCTGCATGCGGGCTCTTTGTATCATCATTCTGAGTGATGATGTTCAGGATATAGCGTGGTTTTATTGATGATTGTGAATTTGTAAAGAACTGTTTTAGTTGTTTGCTGGAAATAATGTGGATATCCTTTGTTCATAAGGAAAAAAGGTGGCTCAGTATTATTTAAATAAAATGGCTACTGAGAGCCCTATGAGAATAGTAGAAGGTGGTGGAGTTAGAAACTGGCCATCTTCCAAGGATCCTGCAATATTTGGTTCTGGATTGAAAAATATGGCTGCAGAGGAGTTGGGGTTGCTTCTGAAGGAGCAAAGATTCCATGGAGAACAAACAGATATGATTCCCAATCGAAGTGGTAGCGCCCCGCCAAGTATGGAGGGGTCATTTGCAGCTATTGGGAACCTTCTAGCTAAACAGAACTCTGGTCTGAATTCAAGCTTGGAAAGTTTAAGCAGTGCTCTTGGAAATTATGAATCTGAGGAGCAATTGCGTTCTGATCCTGCCTATTTTGCTTACTACTATTCTAATGTGAACCTGAATCCAAGACTTCCTCCACCTCTTATTTCACATGAGAATCGGCGCTTGGTTCGCCATATTGGTTCTTCTGGAAATAATTGGAGGTCAACTTCGACAGATGATATAGGGAATGGAATCTTGCATTTGTCTCAAAGTTCCCTTTCTACTCATGAGGAGGAGTCAGAGGAGGATAGGTCCCCAAGACAAGCTTCAGACCCCTGGGAAGGAAGTAGTTATGCAGTTTTATCAGGACAGAAAACAGCTTCTTTGGTTGGGCGGCATAAAAGTTTAGTTGATTTGATACAGGTAATTTCATGGGAATTGGTTATATGCTAGTGAGTTAGAGAGAAGTTCTTGAAACCAATGAGGATATAGTATAGGATAGGTGGTTATTCTAAGTTTTTCAATCCTGCAATCTCACACAGTGCATCAAAATATTATATATGCTTTCTAAGTAAAACATGCCTTTAATTTCTAAGTCATACCATAGCAGATTTTACTGTTGCAGATTAGCAATCATGATGCTTTGTCATACTCTTGTCTTCTAGTGTATGTTACTCCCTTTTTTTATCCTTTCTCCCCATTGTGTGCATGTGTGGACTGGGGTCAGTCTGATTCATATGATAAATGGGAAATATAATTCAATTCTGATCATCTTCAGTTTCCATTCACTAGAGAACTTTAATTATTGAAACTATTTCTTGTGTTGAATTTTTCTATGTTTGATATTGTATTCTTTAACCTCTTCTGTTGCTATTTCACAAACCCTTAATACTTGCTTCTTATACTTTGTTATAGCTTAAATGATGAACTTGCATAAAATTAACCTGTTATGGTTGCCACAATCAACTGTTGTATGTCAAAAAGAGACTGGATGATCCACCGCAACTACGGTGATCTCCTTCTTTGATTACTCCATCCACAACAATTGAATACAAAACTTGTCTGTTCTTGTTTACATCGCATCAAGGTTTCATTTTTCCACTTGAATCATTGGTCATGAAAATTGATTTAATACAGAATTATGGTTCTAAAAGCTGGAATGAAGAGGAAAGGAAATAGATAAAAGGCAAAATCAATTTACTATCGGGGGTTGGGTTGAGTGACGATAGACCCTTGGATACACTGGGGTTCAAATCACTTGGGCCACCTACCTTGGTTATTTACTTCTCAATTACATGTTTAGTATGCATGTTAATGAAGGGTTTTGGATTTTATTGCTAACTCTATTCTTGATTAAGTATTACCATAGATCTTGAGCTCACAAAGTATATACAATATACATATTGGTGTTACTTGTTGTTTAGTTTAAGCTTGTTTTGGTGTATTTGTAGGAGGATTTCCCCCGTACCCCTTCTCCTGTATATAATCAATCTCGTGCCTCAAGCCATGTGACAGTAGAAGAATCATCCGATCTTGATGTCCATGCTATTTCATTGGATGTTTCATCTGTAAATATTTCAGAAGTACCAGAGTCAAATGGCTCTGCTAATGTTTCTGCAGATGAGTCTGCCTTGGGCCCACATGTGTTGATATCCAACAATGATCCTGGGGCAGCATTGTTTTCTAGCACACCATGTCCTGATGAGACAGGGACCTCACTAAACTCGCAAATTAATGACACACACTCTAAAAGTCCTAGAATGGAGGATGATGCATCCACTAGTGGTGTTGCTCCATTGGATATCTCTAGAATGGAGTCTAGAATGAGAAAGAAACAAGAAGAGCAGCAATATCTGCAGCATTTTCCATTGGCACAACAAGGCATCCCATATCAGGTTCAGGGAGCTAAGGCTCAAGCAGTGTCACTGGGATTGAATCATGCACACAGTGGCGTGGATAAACACACCCATGGTCATTCTGAATTCCCTTCTTTTGAGATGCAGGCACCGATGCATTCGCCTGGTATTGCTCGTCCTTTGTTTGCGACAGCAGCTGCCTATATGCCATCAGGAAATCCATTCTACCCAAATTTTCAGCCACCTGGTGTATATGCTCCACCATACAATGTGGGTGGATATTCCCTGAACTCCACACTTTTCCCTCCATTTTTGGGTGGTTACCCATCTCAGGCTCCTTTTCCTCTGCCAATTGATGCTAACTCAGGCCCAAGCTTTAACATTCAAACTACTGGTGTTTCCTCTGGAGAAAGCATACCACATTTAGGTGATCCGTCACATCAAAAGTTTTATGGTCAACATCAACTGGTGCTTCCACCTTCTTTTGTGGATCCTCTTCACATGCAATACTTTCAACATCCTTTTGGAGATATATACTGTGCTTCAATTCAGCATGCTCGGCTATCAAGTGGTGTTATGGGGTCTCAGGTTGATTCTTTCACAAAAAAAGAGCCAACTGTTGCTGCTTATATGGGTGATCAAATACTTCAATCTCCAACAAATGTGAGTCTAAGCATTTCAAATCCAAGAAAAGGGGGAGTAACAGTTGGCGGTTATTATGGTGGTCCCCCAGGCATGAGTGTCATGGGACAATTCCCAGCATCACCTGTTGCCAGTCCATTGCTGCCTTCATCTCCAGTTGGTGGAATAAACCAACTAGGTCGGCGAAATGAAATGAGGCTTCCTCAGGGTTTTAGCAGAGATACGGGAATATATTCTGGATGGCAAGGACAGAGAGGAGTTAACATCTTTGATAACTCTAAGAAGCATTCATTTCTTGAAGAATTGAAATCCAGTAATGCCCAAAAATTTGAGCTCTCAGACATAGCAGGGCGTATAGTTGAATTCAGGTAGTATTTTCTAAACCAAGTTTGTTTTCCTTACACTTCTGTAATGTGATTGCCGTAAAAGCTCCAATTTGAAAATTAATTTGCATGCATGTTTCACGTCAGTGTTGATCAACATGGCAGTCGATTTATTCAGCAGAAGTTGGAGCATTGCAGTGTTGAAGAAAAGGCGTCTGTTTTCAAAGAAGTTCTTCCACATGCTTCCAAATTAATGATTGATGTTTTTGGGAATTATGTTATTCAAAAGGTATTGTTTTGACATATGATTGTTTTCAATTATTTAATTCTCTTAAAACAATCCTTAGCTTGTGAACACCATGTGTGTTATGTTCTTAATCATTGAACTCTGATTGATTGCAGTTCTTTGAACATGGAAGTCCTCAGCAGAGGAAGGAGCTCGCAGATAAACTTGTCGGTCAGATGTTACCTTTAAGTTTTCAGATGTATGGTTGTCGTGTGATACAGAAGGTATGCTAAATTTCTTTTTCTATTTGTTTAATTCTTTTAATTAGGGGTATGTTGATGTCCTCTGGTGCATTTCTTTTCTAGTGATTTAGATCTGTGGTAGTTTTACATCGAAGGATGGTGTTAACTACCCCATTATATTCAGTCAGTTGCATTCTGGCTCCATTATTTGAGAACTTCAAGCTTTCTATTATAGGCCTGCAGGTCTTATAAATGATTAAAAGGTCTCTAAGCAAGTTTGGCAATCAGAGATAACTTTCTCAGAAGGTGGGACAGTAAATAGGTCCTTTATTACAGCCATTAGGAATAGGCTGGAATCTTCCCTAATCCCATCTCCTTGCGCGTCTATATGTAAGAGGATCTTTGAAGAAGCTAGATAAGAAGATGATGATTTTCTGTGGGATAGTGCTCATTCCTTTCCTCACTTTGGGCGTTAGTTTCAAATTAATGGATTATTCGAAGGTGGTTATGACTGTTCTACACTTTTGGTCTCATGTTATGTAGGATTTGTTAAAGCATCTCTTTTAAGATTGCGAAAACTTGCCATGGACAAGAGTTTGTGATGTTTTTCATCTGTATGATAGTAAATTTCTTATTATTTTGAATATCCTTTGAGGCAAAAGCATCAGTATGTTTGATGAATTCCATCTATGGCAATATTTTCTTTGATTGAATGTTTTGAGATTTGATCCGTTCTCTGGTTCTAGGCCCTTGAAGTGATTGAGCTTGATCAGAAGACACAACTGGTCCTTGAGCTTAATGGGAATGTTATGCAATGTGTTCATGATCAAAATGGAAATCATGTGATACAGAAGTGTATAGAATGTGTCCCTACAGAGAAAATTGGCTTCATTATTTCTGCTTTTCGAGGTCAAGTTGCTACGCTTTCTACTCATCCATACGGTTGTCGTGTCATCCAGGTAATACGGCTCAATTTCTGGGGACTGAATGCTTCAGTTTTCTTTTTGATCATAGGAAAGATTAGTATCCTGTTTTATTTGTCATGTTATTGTAAACTATCATGCTTTTGGTTTTCAAAGAGAGTCTTGGAGCATTGTTCGGATGAGCAAGAAGGTCAATGCATAGTTGAGGAAATCTTGGAATCTGCATGTATTCTGGCTCAGGATCAGTATGGCAACTATGTCACTCAGGTTGGCTCTGTGTGCTTTGGTCTGCTTGCTTAATTCCTATATTGCAAATGCCTACTTTCAACTGTTTCCTTTTTCTCCCAAGAAAATTAATGACAATAATAATAAAAAAAACCATGTAGCACCAAATGTTTCTTGCCGAGCTTAGAAGCAAGTCATTGTCTGTTGAAATGCTATATTTTTTGGGCTTCTTTATCCTGCCTTCAAATAGTTTGTTGTCATATATGCCTCAACACACCTTTTAACCAGTTGGTTGGGGAAGAAAAGAAGAAAAAAACTCATTATATGTTTTCCTTGATACAGCTTGGAGGGATATGATGGAATTTTTAGAAGACAGAAATAGAGTATATTTACATGGCTCACTCTTGTGTCATAGTTTCTTGAAAACTGGTTAACTTATCTGAAATTTTTGCAAATCGGTTAACTTTGGAGGGATAACTCAAGGTTCTTAAGTTGAAGAAGAATTAACCCTACAACTTAAGGTTCTTACGTTCAAAACTGACTAAAGAGCAAACCTAAAATTACATAGTTAGCGCAAGACCTCTTTTTGATTAAGATTAATAAAGAAGAATTAAATCTTCAAGCTTTTTGGCAATAAAGGCCCATAGGGAAGCTAGCAATCAAACTCTATCCTACATATTATAGATGCTTCCTTCTTACAATCTTCAAAAGTACTTCTGTTTTCTTCTTGCCAAATTATCCAGAAAATAAACTGCACAGGTCCACAATGCTGGTAATGCCTCTACCAAAAGCATGAAGATCCTCAGAAAGCAAAAGGCTGTATGAAATTTTATGTTTGGTGTCGGTGTTTGCATTGTCAGGTTTCTAAGAATCTTGAGCATAGTGTTATTGATGCAATGAAGAACTAAATATTCACAGGGAGTGAGAGGGAAAAGAAAGAGGAGAGAAAGGACACGGGAAAGACTTTCAAATATTTTGAGATATTATTCATTTTTCTTCATTTCTATTACCACATTAAAGCCCTTTTAGAGAGACTACAACTTGGAAAATAAGAAATATAGCAATCTAGATAAAAATTTCCAAATGGGCAGTACATCAAAATTTAGATTTCCACTTGAAATAGTTAAAGGAACCCTGCTTAAAGGCTTGGTAATATAACCCTAAAATTACTAAATTTGCTTAAATAAACCTAAAGGCTTTATCAAGCTGATGGTGCTGGAAAAATATGCTTATTCATCGCCTATAGGTGAAGGATTTGCCATTAAAGTGGAATTCAAGACCCTCTAGTTGGTCTTAGACACATCATAAAACCTAGTTCTTAAGAAATTTAAGACAATGTTGAGGTGGAGAAAAATAGAGGATTTTCACATCTTATGAAATATATTGTGGACGTAATGACATATTTCTTTTCTTGAGAACTTTGTGGATGTTACCAGCCACTCTGATTTTTTCCTTTAATTTCTTTATTTTTATTTCTGTCTAAGTTTTATTAATTCTTGGATTTTGAGAGCCCTTTTTGTGCTTCTTTTCTCTTTTCTGGAGTGGGTTAAGAATTTTATACCTTTTCTGAAGGAATTCTTATTTCTTTCTTAAAATTGTTTTGCTTCGTATTAACTGGAAAAATGAAAATGGGAGGTGGACCAAGGCATCCTGTAGGCTGTCTGTCTGTGGTCATCCTTTTTTTTATAAAGTTTAGCATCCTTAGCCTCATATTTAATAGTAGTGTATGTTCTAATTGTTACTTTCATTTGACCTTTGTCTTTTGAAATTGGGGTGTGTCGTTTTTTTGTGACCCCGTCTGTATGTATAATTGGTTTGGCTATATTTGCTTCAAGTTAGTTCTTTATAAAGGGTTTTGGCTTTGGGTTCCTTTGGTCCAAATCATTGTTTGTTTAGAGTTTGCTTGGTGACTGAAATACATCATTTTCGTTTTGGTGTATCTATATGTTGCTTCCAAAATCACTCTTATAGTTTCTCTTAAACTAACATAAAGATGAATTGTGCTGCTTGCAGCATGTTCTGGCGAGAGGAAAGCCCCATGAAAGAAACCAAATTGTTAGCAAGTTGACTGGGAAAATTGTACAGATGAGTCAGCATAAATATGCATCAAATGTTGTTGAAAAGTGTTTGGAGTACGGGGATAGTGCTGAACAGGAGCACATGATTGAGGAGATTCTTGGGCAATCTGAAGAAATTGACAATTTATTGGTGAGTAAAAGTAAAAGCATATAGTTCACGGTTTACTGTTAGTTCTTCCATTTATACCTGCATTTCTGTTCCATTATTTTGGTTGGGTTCTCTGTTAGGTTTACTGTTGCATTAACCAAAAGCCAGTATTGAGTGGTTTTGGTTGATCTTGACATATATGTCCAATATTGGCCCATATGTAGACCAAAACTAGTTGGCCAGGGATCGCTGAATTATATTATCACACTCCTCTTAAGTTTTTGTCTTTTGATTCATCGTTGAAATATTAACAACTTATATTTTGTTCAACAATGGAAGGCTGACTTGCTTTATGCCATAATATTTTTGTTATTGGTATCTAAGATGTAATAATTAGGGCAGACTAGCTGGATCAGTGCTTGGATGCCAAACATTTTCTGCTATGCATTGAAACTCTGAACAGTGGGCACTTTGTTTGCCAACATTTTCATATATCCCACTTTTAACGCAACTAAATCCAGCCATACATCTCTTTTACTTTATGATTTTAATTTTAATTTTTTGCTGACCACCGTAGAGAGGTCTCTTTCCTTGATGTTTTCAAGAGCCTTTTCTTATAACTATTGGGAAACCATTTAAATTTATGAATGGAACACATGTTAAATCAGTTTTAAACATTTAGATGGCGTGTCATCTCGCAGGAGATGAAAATAAGCTGTTACTAGCCTTAGGTTCATTGTTGCTTTTGTAGTCTAGCTATAAATTTTTCTGTTGCTTTTTGGTGCTGAGTTCTATTCACTGCTGAGTGTGATGGGCTTCTAAGATATATATATATATATATATATATGCATGTGTGTGTGTGTGTATTATATGTGATACAGACGCATTATCAGTTTTGTAATTTCATTTAAAGCATGATGAATTTCCAGATGTATGATCAACGTGACAATTCAACTTATTAAGTGTAAACATGTATCCTTAAACTGATGTCATCATACTCGTAAATCAAAGAACAGAGATGTACTTCTGATATTTGAATAGGTTCCATGCTGCTGCTCTTTAATGTATTTTGCACTTTGCTCTTGTTGTTATCATATATCTGTCAGATGTTGTTTCCTAAGAGTTCAGTGAAGCACATATGACACATGTTTTGGGCAATGGGTTGTTGGCGATGCCAATACAAAAATTTGGTGAATGTTGAAGTTTCATTTTGTAATTCTTCATGGACAACTTTGATAACAATTTTTTCTCTCAATCCTGAGGTTGAATTCCTTGCTTCTTTCCAAACTTAATAACATTTACTTGCATCTACACCCTTCTTGGGCTTGCCTTCATCTTACACCATGTTCAGCCTGAGCCGTATTGTTTCATGCCAAATAATTTTATAATTTCATGATGACAAGGTTTTTAGAAATTAAGTTATGTATCTTAAATGAATAAATATCATTTTAAAATTTCTTCTCAAAGAAAGAATAGGCCTTTTGAAGTTTTACCAACTCTGCCTCATGGGTGGACGCACAATTTGCCTACTTATAATAGTTGATAAGTTGGTGAGAATCAAGCTGAATTTTGACTTGGGAAACAAGCCATTCAGTTCAATACTAATCAATCCTATTTACTCTGTTCAGATATTTAACAAGGTGTTCATTGATTAAATTAATATTTAGAGCTGAAGAAAGAAAATTTAATAACTAACTTTTTAGGTATTTAAATTTTATTTTTGAAGTTAATGAAGAAAAGAAAAAGAGCTGTATGCGGGATGGTGATGGTATTTAATGTTTTTGCCGTCATCTGTTTAGGACTTTCTTTCTGTTTATTTAGTAAATGGCTTGAGTGAATAATTTCCTCGGGTAATGGTAGTTTATAATTATCTAGAAAAGAAAATTGTGGTAATGATTGTACGGTGGTGGTGGTGGTGGTCATATGGTGATAGATGATAATTTTAGTGTTTGGTATAGTTATGTGGTTGCAATGAAGATTATTGTATAGTTGGTGGTGCAAAAGTTGGTGGTTCATATGGTTGTAATTGTTACATTATGGTGGTTTGGTGATGACGGCAACGGTGGTACTAGCATTGGTTTTTTTTTGTGCCGCCGAGGGTCGTGATGCTGTAATTATTTATCTGATTTAGTTATGGAAATGGCAGTGGTAGTGAAAATAAATGGAGGTTGTCAAAATTTCACCTGTCAGTATATAATGGTAGAAGAAAATTTTAATATTTCATTCCCTTTTTTAGTAAGTTTGTTGAATTGTAATGTATATCAAATGCTGTCAAAATATATATAGAAAGCGTTATGTGCATTTAAAATGATGAAGAGCTCAATTTTCATCACTGTCTGCTGAGTGTGGTTAGAAATACTCAAACACCTGTAAAGATACTTAAAAGGACCAAATACCTATGATGGAAGATGCTAAATGTCTCTTAAGGTAATTCGGCTATGTGACCTCTGCATTACTTGGTTCTTTCCCCAGTTTTGAATTGTTTTATAAGAATTGCAATTGAGTCTAAAAACAAATATGAAGAAAATATTTAGCTTCAGCAGAGTGCCCATTTTCATGTTATAATGTCATGCAATAAAGTTCTCTGGTGGAAAATTCAATTATAAGTATTTATTTTTAACTTTCTTTGTCCAAGAAAAGTTACAATTTGAACATTGTCTGAACCTGCAGATGATGTGCTTGAATGCTTTCAGATTTATTTACATTTCATTGCTTCCCTTTGGCTGATAGGGCTTTATCTGGCAATAATACACACTAGATTTATAAATTCTGTGGAGACTTTGATTGTTGCTCTCACAATGGTGACAGCATGTTGCAGTCTTGTAGGAGATCTTGTGTTTTCTGCTAGTGAATTTGTATCAATGGTTGTTTTATAATTTATACTGGAATGACACGAAGCCAATAACACCAGTAGAACAAGTTCATCAATTGTCGTGCCTAACCCATTCTAATTGCCAGCCGGTTGGGCTCGTAATGGTGTCAAATTAATATCCTTTTACTTGCCATTTCTTGTAAATTTGAGTGAAAGTTGGAATCTTTACTTTGTTCTCAATTATTAATTGTACATTGATGTATAGACTTTTGTCCTAAGCTTGGAAAATATTATAATAATATGACCTAGTATCATTTTTTCACCAATTTATTATATTATTTTTCCTCCCTCAGGCGCCACCACCCCCCCCCTCTCTCTCTCGGGTTTTTCAGTACTTCCTAAATTTCTTGTGTCTTGATGTTGACATTCTGATTTCAATTTGACTTGGAAGTATTTTTTAATAGCCTACTGAGATTGCAGGAATCTGCTGATTTTCGCAATATAATAAGTAATTTAGAATTGTCAATGATATTTGAAATTTTATCTACATTTTTCTTACCGTCCCATTTTCCAATTCTCATATCCCAGATTATGATGAAGGACCAATATGCTAATTATGTGGTCCAGAAGATTCTTGAAAGATGCAATGATAAACAACGAGAAACAATGGTCAATCGCATAAAAGTTAATTGTAATGCCTTGAAGAAATACACCTATGGGAAACACATAGTTGCTCGATTCGAGCAACTTTATGGTGAAGGTGCGTAAATTCTGCTTGGGTGCATGAAAATATTTATGAGCATTTTTTATATGATTTTTTATTGTACTTGCATAATATGAAATTTTTGTTTGTGTTTTCAACTTCATAAATTTGTTGCTCACATATAGCTTTTATGTTCATATAACTGTCATCTCCAACCAATCGCTGTTTATTCGATACCTGTATCATCATCTCACCATTGTCACATGCATTACTTTACCACAAATTACCGGTCACTGTTTGAACATTAACAGAAGGTCCGCCAATTAAAGTAGATTCATGTAGTTCTAATTTTATTGTTAATTTTTGTCTTTTGTCATCTGTAGCTCGATTCAACTTGTTGGAGCTTAATACACTTTAAGCCATCGTATTTTTCTGTTTATATAATTGGAAATAATGTTTCTGCACTTAATGCTATATATAAGACCATAAACTATTTTTATTTTGTACTGCAAGTGCCGTTGCAATAAAAATGTCATTTGATCAGTTTTGAGGATATAATTGAATTTTGTTCAGGATTTCAATATCCATGCTGCATTGGTTTTAATTGATTGATTTAATTGAATATTAGAATAAAAGACGCTGATGTTGGTATTTGAATTGCAGAAAGCCAAGGCTCTGAAAGATTGGATGCTTAGAATGGGATGATAATAACACCTGATTAGAATTTCCAGGAGAGACTAGCTTGTGGGCAAACCTAACATATTTTCTAATGGTGAAGTATGGGGGAGCAGAGCAGGAAAAACATTCTTTGCATGGATGAAAATGTACCAGTGTCTGATTCTGATAGTTAACCAAAGTGATAATGCTGATGATAATGATTAGCGAACACATATACATGTATTTGCGCCTATAAAATTCTCTCTAGATTGTGTTTTTATTTATGTATCATGCATGCATACCTGTATATAGATTATAATTCATGATAATGATTGGCGTTAGAAGTAATGGTAATGCTTTGGCTTGCTTTTCTTAGCTTCTGGGATTTCAGAGACTTTTTGTTTATTTTTTTAGTTTTTGTGCAATGTAATATAATTGGCCTCTGCTCTGGAAAGTTGCATCATTCTATTGATGTGGTTTATATGAGCCACACTATAAAGCCCCTCAAGTATGCCCATAGCTCGTATAAATACACAAGTGTATATGTATTTTTTATTTTGTTAAGTTATTATAAATGTATCTTTTTATAGAATTTATTATAAAGTGAAATTATTACAAGTTTATCTGATAATACCTTTTATATCTTTTAAATAAAATAGAAGTAAGATATGAAATCATTAAACTTATTCATTATGAATGTTTATACACTTTCAATATGAATGTCCACAAACTTTCTTCTATTATTAAAACTTTATGCTATCTATCTGCAATTTTGGTTTATGGTTTCTTTTAATCTTTATCATGCTTCTTGTATTGTACATATTTATTTTAGTGATATGGTTTCTTTTAATTTTGTTTTATTCATTATACAAACTCATCATAAACTTATTGTGCATACTTAGCAGTTACCGAATAGTGTTCTTCAAAATCACATCAAAAAGAGTAAAATTATTAAAATTAGAACAAAAATAAGGAGTCAAATTAACAAGAAAATATTTTTATCAAATAATAGTTTTATAAAATCTTTGTTTATAAATACTAAAATTACAATTCTTTTCCTAACCTTGACTTTTGAATGGAGTGATATAATTTTTTTCCGTTATTAATTTTATATTTACTAATTTCAGTACATATTTTTACACTGTTGAATGAGTCAGCCTCAAGAATAAATTTGATTGGTAAATTAATTAGCATTTATTATTTTTCTCATATATGTTTTATCTTAATTTATAACGTACGGACCATTCACAACCTTGCAGTCAATTTGCAATTAATGCAGTGTCGTCTAAAACTATTTTATCCTAGTACCGTAACATACTCTATATGTACTCACTCATACATTTTGTCAATTGAAGCTTTCTCTGTATATACAAAAGCAGGCAATTAATTAAAATATTAACAGTACTTTTACTGATTCGTAATTAAAATAAATTAAAATTAAAATGAATTAAAATTAAAATAAAAAATGAGAATTAAAATAAATTATATACTTTAATTGCAGAAAATAGAATTAAAATAAAAAAATATTTTAAATTATTAAAATGTCCTTAGTTGATTATTATTATTTAATTATAATAATTGTGATTATTATTATTTTAGAAATTATTTTATTAATAATTAATTATTATAATAACAATTTTGTTAATAATATGTCACACCTTCAAAATCAAAGTTTGTAATTTAAGGCTTTATTAAGTAATTTAAAATTAAAGATACGTGATTCTAAATATTTTGATAAAATTTTTCTTTTATTATAGGCATTCGAAATTTAAATTTGTAAATTTTAAACTTTTATAATATTTCTAATATCTTTTATGAAATTGCAAACTATCAAAATAACAAACTCATAAAAAATAGATTATTAGGCATTTTATTATTTTCACACGTATCTCATTATTTACTAAACCAAATTAATTCTGATTGATCCCATTACTTCACAATACAATTTATAATATAAGAATCTATTAAATTTCACCATTTTTAGGTTTCGATAAATAGTATTTGAAATAAACAATTTTGTCATTTTTTCAAATTTATTGTGTTTTACACATTCAAATTATTCTCTACCAATTTCATTTGTTTTCTAATATATTTATACACATATATATAACACAAAATATGTCAAAAACTAACACATCACACTTCTAAGTATAAGGGTCAAATCTCTCTCATTATACATTTTTTCAATTTCTTCCATTTTATCATTTCTAATTAATTCTTTTTTACTCTCAAATATTCGCAACATACATACAACTAATAATAGATATTAAATATAAAACAAAATAATTTAGAACACTAAAATTTCAAGGTGACCGAATATATATTTGCTCTTATAATCAAAATTTTTTCTAACATTAACTTTTAAATCTTTATCCTCCATACTTATTTATATCAATTAACAATTAAATTACCAAAAATACAATTCAAAGTAACTATTCCTTACGTGGCAAATTTTTTAAAGCTTACACATTAATTTTTTTTCTTTTTAATGCAAATAACATAATCAATCAACTAGATTACATTAATTCCATATCATACCCATTTAAAATTATTCAATTATTACCAATTCACAAAATTCTAAATTAGAAAAAATGAATGTTTAATGTTTCTTGCCTTAATCAAATCATTAATTTTAAATTTTCACCATTAACTACTTTTTTTCTCCCTTTTCTATATATTTTCACCATTAAAACTCATCAAGCTCAAAATCATAAATTTTTCTACCATAAAATCATGTATAAATTATATCAAAAGAAAGAGTTTATCTTGGTGATCAATTTATCCTTCTTGAATAAATTCAAATTCTATATATTTCCTTATAAATTTTATGAACTAAAGAAGAAAATTAAAGAGAAGAGAGATGGAGGAGAAGTCGGCAGCAAGAGGAAGAAGAAAATGAACATTTTTTAATTTTAAAATAATAAATAATGAGATTTTTCATAAATTTTTTAAAATTATATTTGGTCCCTAAACTTTTTAAAATTCTATTCAAGTAATAATACAATTTATGAAAGAACCAAGATCATTTTCACATTATTTTTATTTTAGTCCATCAGATTTTAGTGATACAGAATTTGTAAATTTCTTATAAAATTACTATTTTACTCTTATGGAGTAAAAAATGTCCTTTACTTTTTACGCCCGTTTTCAGTAGTTTCTTTATCAAATTACCTCTGAATTTAATTTTTTTTTTCCTACATTTTTCTTACAAAATTTTTAAGATATCTGGGTGGTCAGATGTTGTCGGGGTCCTCCTGAATTTTAGTGTAATGATCATTTTACCCTTTTTTGTAAAATTGTCATTTTTCATCCAAAATAATAATTTTGACATTTCTAAAGTTATAAAATCTATCTTTTCTTCTAACACACTCTATTATATTAATTTACATCCTCAATATCTAGCTTGGTCAATCGAAATTTTATTAAAATGATAATTTTATCATTTTTTGTCAATAGTGCTCGTTTTTACTAAATTTTCTCCCAACGCATTTTTAAAACTTCTCTTCTACATTTTTCCTCTAATGCAACACCTTTTCTTTTTAATGCAAATAATATCATCAATCAATTAAATTACACCAATTCTATATCATATCCATATAAAATTATTCAATTATCACCAATCCACAAAACCCTAAATTAGAATTTCATAGGCTTATTTTTCATATTTCTTTACTAATGTAGGTAAAATACAATATTAAAGATTTTTAGAACTTTTTAAGCTTGTAACATGTGGCTTGGTAATGATAGGATAATAAATATCAATGTAGCTCAATTCACTCTATGCACATAGATCATTCCAAGATTTTTTTTTTAAATATCAACCCTCACTTGAAATAGGATTGCTTCTTACCTTTATCTTTTTTTTTAATCCATTTTATTTTTAATCTAGATTCACATCTTTCTTTTTGGTATAACAAATGGGTGTAGATTTTTTTTCTCTTTATTTATTTTTTTTAAATCAAGAATTTTAATTAACTCTATCTTTATCTCCCACAATCATATATGGATCAAAATATTTTTTGAGAGTAATTATGTGCTTACGATGTCCGGGATGAGAATTTAAAAATTTATTCAAAGACTGAATCAAAAGTGTAAGTGATAAAGAAAAGATAAATAAGGCTTAATGGGGTGGATTAATAATAAATAACAATAAAAAGTTGGCTTGAAAGGTTCAATCATTTCTAAAAAGCAAAAATCTTCTCTCATGTGATACTCAAGCAAGTTCTAGAATTCCATGAAATTATATAATATACTAGATTGATATGAACTTTTAAGCAAGCAAAACCAATTGAGTTACTAAGACTATAGACTCAAATGTTCAAAAATCCACAAACAAGTGTTAAATTAACATAAGAGTCAAAATGTATACATATACATAATATATTTTTATTTTTCAAAACCTATAAGTAGTTTAAATTATCATCTGTCAGTCTTTATTTTTCCAAGCTAAACAAAACTCAAGCAAACATAATATAGTAAAATAACACAACAAACAAACAAAACAACAACTTAAAATGAGAAAGAAAACCTTCTCCCCCAAATGTTAAATGAATATAATCGTTAATGTGAAAGAAAATATAGAATTTAAGGAACAGATAACTTATTTGAATTATGGTGGTGTCGAGGCTCATCTTCATGATCCTCTTCTTCAACATTGATGGATGGATATTTGGATCAGTATTCATGGGATGCATTTTACCTTTTTGTTTTTGGTTGGAGCACATAAACTTTCTAGCCACAGGTTGGCTATATATTTTAGAAAATAATTTCAAATTTTTGTTCAAATTTAGATGCCTAGGCGCTTTTAGTTTAATGCCTAAGCATTCTGGCCTTTGGTTTTGGTATGTTTACCAAATTTTATGTTGAACCACCCAATCTATTGTTGAAAGTCTAAACTTAAAGCTAATATGAAAGTTTAAACTATGAAAGCATCTATTTAACATGTCTTTATTCCTTATTCATGCTGCAAATAATGATTCCATATCATATTCAACTAATGTAGTGATAACATTCCTCATATTTGTTATTTTTGTTGGTGGAAAAAACTAAGCCAAGAATTATTGTGTCAAAATTTTTTCAATGAGTAATACTCCATATCGATACAAAAGTAAGCCAACTTTTTGTGTTGTCTTGAAGTAAGTACGAGAAAAACCTTAATTTAATGGCATCATTAGAGACACTATTGTTTCTTGAAAGTATCACATATCACTATAAAGATTAAGATGTGATTGTAGGATCATTCTTTGAACTCTAAACTGATTGGATATGACTATCTAGATAATGGTTGGCTTAATCTCAAAGTCATTTATTTGTGTTATCAAGTAAGCTGTATTAAATACTTTGTTTGTAATCATTAGCATAATTTTGCAAAGCCCGATTGTCTTCCATTTCACCAATATTATTAGCCATTATGTTTGATGCTAAGTAGCTTTGCTCTTTACTTTTTAATTTTGTCGACAAATTCTCTTGATTTTAAAATTAAAAGGCATTATTGAATGCCCCCAACATTCACATATACTAGCCAAATGTACCTTAAAGTAGAAAAAAAAAAAAATTGGAAGTAAAACAACATATAGTTTGGTTAGATATTAGAATAAATAAATGACTCAATACTTGACAACTACGTCAAAAATTTATTGTGAAAAGAAATTATGTAAATACAAGTTTATACTATCTCAAATCAATAATACAATAATGAATAAGTTTCATTTCCTTGAAGGTTTACGATTTGGTTAAACTATATTTAATTTTATCTGAATGAGTTAAATAAAGAGATTATTTATGCTAAAAGAAATGAATGACTAAATTAAAGTGAACAAAAGTAAAGATAAAATCAACAAGCATGAGACTTATAGGACATTTAATTTCACCTAAATCAATCTAAATTGGTATTGCTTGTCACATCTCAATTTATAAATTTGAGCACGTAACAACTGCTACACACTTGCGAGGTATATATTTTATTAATAACTTATGCAAATGTGTAAGGCCCATACTATCATATAGACACCAAAAATCACACACACACACACACACACACACACACACACA
>CP135548.1:2913134-2930868 GCA_032402905.1 Khaya senegalensis | reverse complement strand
ATTGTAAATATTTTTATAATTATTGAAATCAGTTAAATTATAAATTATATTTTAAAAAGACAATAATTGAAAATTTTACATTTATAAGTATTTGATCTATTAAATTATCTCTTTTTTTAAAAAATTAAAAATTATAATTTAACTAATTTTAATAATTATAAAAATATTTATAATAGTTAAAATATTTCTATAAAAATAAATAATTTATAACACTTATTTATATATATTCATATCATTTAGTTATATATATATATATTAATATATATGTTTATAGTTCAACGTGAGCAGGTAATTTATAGTACTATTTTATTAAAATTAGCATGTAATTTATGTATATTTATTAAATTAAATTAAATATAAAAATAATTTTTAAGGGTACTTTTTGTTAATTTTCAAAATTTTAAGAGAAGTATGTGTTAGTTTTTAAAATTTCATAGAAAATATGTGAAAAATATTACTAATATTGAAAGTTATATATAAGGATATTTTAGTTATTTCACTATTTTAGTTGCTGTTCAAAAGTACTTTTTGTTAGTTTTGTGAAATCTTATATTTAAGTGTTATTTTGTCAAATCTCAGAGGAGGTTTTTGAAAATACCCTTTTAAATTAATCACCAAAAGTTACATAAAATAATCCACTTTTATCTACATATGTCTATTGCATTTTTACTATATCTACAAAAAATAAGTATCAATTTTTACCCAAATAAAACACTTCATATTAGTCACTATATTAAATTTCCAACATAAATTTTCTATATTTATAATATAAACCAACATTGCACTCAAAATACACCCAAAAATAAAGAAATTTCCATAGGATAAATTATACTTACATGGTGCATCAATTCTCCTCTAATAATTACTAAGCATATAGTATTCAACCTAAATAAAATATCTTGATTATATACACCAAATAAGTTTATAAGCTAAATATTTCCAGTACTAAAATCTATCTCCAATTTTCTCTAAAAATTCAATCATTTAGGCATTGTAACAATACTTACACATGCATCACCATCACTTTTTCATATTATTCATCATAAAACATGAACTAATTACCATTTGACATAAACATATATTCATTTGAATACTCTTCACATCAATCAAATGCCAAGATATAATCATTAAGTCATCAATTTCCATCATATATAAAAATCATACACAAGCACACACACATACACCAAAATTTTGGCCACCCTAGGTTTTTTAGATTCAAAATCTAAATCACACTTCCTAATTGTTTTTAACATGATTTCAAGTTTGAAATAAAGTTTAAAGAACTCACCACAAACCTCCTAAGCACAAGTCTCACTTTCTTAAAATTTTCCTTGAATTTCTCCTTTAAAAAAAACCTAGGTGAAAATTAATAGAATTTTTAGCGTATGGCTTATTTTCTTTGATTTTCTTGCTTAAAAAAATTCTCTACCAGTTTTCTAAGGTATATGGGTGTCAATGGTGGAATGTGATAGAAATGGTGAAGGAAGATGAAAAAAATTTAGAGAAGAGTGTAGAAGTTTAAAATTTGGCCAAATAAGGAAAATGAGCAAAAAAATACATTAAATCTACTTTTTTTACAATCAATCATAATATTTGAACCTAAATGTCAATATGTGACTTGGTTACCAACATAATGAATTACGGAATTATTAATTTACCCTTGATTTAATGTAGAAAAACACAAAAATGACTTTATTATATTAATGCATTTCCAATTCTATACTTTATAGTTACTGCATCTTCCAAGTTACAAAAATATTATTATAAAATCACTTTATGATATTTCTAAGATTTTAACACTTTTACAATATAAGTGATAATCTAAAACCATGAAATTTCACACTTAAGCGCATAAAGAAATACTACATGCCTAAAATATTTTTACATTCCTAAAATATCATAACATGTCATGAATGAATATGTAATGCATCTAAATGGTTCCAAGGATTTAATATGAGTTCTTTATTGCTTACTTAAATTATTTGATGTATAAGACTATAGTTGATAATCAAGAACACTAAAAGCATTTATTAGTATTTTTTAAAGTTATAATAAAAATATTTTTAGTCTATCAATTCACTATATTCTCATTTAAATCAAAATAATTAAAAATTTATAAACTTTATAAATTCAATGTATTAATTATACTAAGTATATTCTTATATTATATAAATTTAATAACATTCAACATTTGATCACAAGCATAAATTCCTTTTTAGGATATTAATATGCAATCAAAACATTTAATCAATGGCTAATTAATTAAAAGTATTAAATATAATAAAAATCACTCAATCAATAATCGTTGACTTTAATTAATTAAAAAAAAATATTTAATTATTTTAATTTAGCTACATCATACTTTAAAATATAATACTTTATTTATAATAAAATAAATTATAACTATCATAATTAAATTTTATATTTTAATAAAAAATAAATAAAAGAATAGAGAAAAATTAATTTCTTTCCCAATTGATAGGTGTCTTTCACTCCAAATTAAGTTGCTTAGGTATGTTCTCGAAAACTCTTCAAAAGAGGATAGAAACCTAATTTGAAGAGGTGCGTACACATCAACTAGCACCTAGGCACTAGCCTTTTCAGCACCTAAGTGCTAAACAAAATAAAGGTTGTCATTCAACTTGAACGGCCAGGCGCTCTTAAGTTAGTGCCTAGGTGTTTGGTTTTGGGTTTAAAGTAAATTTCGTGACTTTTTTTTTTTTTTTGTCTAAGCTCTCTTTATTTGGCAATCTCTCCAGTCATGTGGGTTGGGTTTTTTTTTTTTTTTTGAAGATATATTTATTAAGATATATAAAATTTAATTTTATAAAATTTAAAAATATTTTATTTTTATTTAATATAAAATTATATGATATTTTTTTTCATCCAATTTTTTAACACTTTTATTATAACGAGACTTCGTACGTATTAGTTTTACTCTATCTCAAAATTTTTGAATGTCATTCATTTTATATTGATACTTGATTGAGATATTAAAGTTAAAATGAGTTTAATAATTCTGACACTACTTATTACAGATTCGATAATTATTTTTTTTTTAAAAATATATCTATTAAAATATGTATAATTTAATTTTATAAAATTTAAAAATAATTCGTTCTTATTCAATGTAAAATTATATTAGATTTTATTCTATATTTTGTTATTTTTAAGCCTTTTTAATATCTCATAATTTTCAATTTTTGGATTCCTATTAATTAATAATTTCAAGTCCTGTAAAAATAAGTAAATCATTAGTAAGAAAGTGATAAATTTTTTCACAAATTAACCAAATATTAAACCGATTGTTTCTAAAATTGCAGGTACAAAACTCGCTCACCAATAGCCCTCTCACTGGCTAAAATTTTTTTTTTTTAAGAAAAAAAGAAAGCTCAGCCAATCCAAACAAAGCATGTCAGAAAGGACCGAGGCATATTCCTTAATAGCTTATCATGGTTTTGCACCAGAAGGAAGAGAGAATGACCACAAAAACCAGGAGAACGCCTGAATGACCGTTACATACGTATCTAGAGGACACCTCACACGAGCATAGCTAGCACCAAGGTAGACAATGTCTCACTAAAAAACGAAAAAGTGAACTTCATGACTTTTTCCACGAAGGTAAGTTTAATTCTTGTTTATTTTTATTTTTAGGGGTAGCCAAGCTCTTAAAACAGGCTCCAACACGTGTCCATAAGTATCCCATATTCATCTAACACATGCACGAAGAGAGATGATAATGAGGTACATGTACATCGCTAAAGAAAAGAGAAATACGGAGAAGAACTTTTAGGAAACTCGAGCAAAATAGAAAAGCTCTCTTTCTTCCCTTTGCTGAGTCTTTGGGACCTAAATCCCAAGGCACTATTTAAAAGAAGGAGTCGGCTTTAGCATTGAAGAGTACTCGCTGGTCCCGCTGCCCATATGACTCACGCACTTCCTTCCTTTTTTTTTTTTTTTTTAAAACTCAGTTTATAAATTTGTGAGGTATGCAAGCTCAAGTCTATGCATGTCTTGACTTCGCCAAAGTCAAAAGACCTCCTCAGACAAACCAACGTCGTTTAAGTACTTCAATATCCCTTTTTCGTTCTTAATCCAATCAAAATTACATTTACATTTACATTTGTTTGCTAACTTATTTTAACCCCAATTTAGGAAATCGTCCTCGTGTAAAGCATTCCCTTGTTGCTCCACTAAAATCGTTAACAAAATTAATGAAATTAAAATAACAAAATAAATCAAAACACGAATTATTGTTTAAAAGTTTATCAAAAAATAATTTTCGCAGCTTTTATTATTTTATTTATTTATTATCTATTGCCATTGCATGTGGATCATCCAAAATTCATAAACTTTTGGACTAATTTCAACCATTAACTAATTTTACCTTTGTCAACAGTCAAATTTCTAAATCTTCGGTCTATTTTTATATATATATATATATATATATATATATCATTTCTCTCTCTAAACTTGTTCGTTTCTCTTATATATATAAAATATATATTATATTTTCTCTACTCCCATTTTTCTTTTCTTTCCGTTTCTCTATCAAGATCTTCAGTGTCTTGCAATCATGGCGAATGCACAACGCATCAATAAAACAGCCGAGGAAATTGTGAAAAAAGTTGTACTCTGCCAACATACGAACGCATTAAACTCGTATGGATATTGGATTCATAATCCTTTCACATACGCCACACCTCTTCTATTAACGCAGATTATTCTCATCTTCTTCGCAACAAGAACCGTGAACATTTTGTTGCGACATTTACACCTAACTCCAATCATGGCGCAAATTATTGTATGTTCGTTTCCAATTTTGTCTAATAGAGATGATGAATACTAATTTGCATTGTTTCTTATATTTGTCTGTTTTGTTTGTGCTAGGCCGGTATAATGATAGGGCCCTCATTTCTAGGTGAAAAAATTCAAGTTCCAAAGTTGTTTGCGACGGAAAGTAGATATGTACTTAGAACGCTTGCTGAATTTGGGATCGTATTACATGTATTCATGTTAGGAGTGCATATTGATCTAAGATTAACAAGGCATATAAGAAGAAGTGCTGTGATAATTGGCATCTCCAGCTGTTTGTTTCCAGTAATATTTGGAATATCAACCTACCATGTCATTGAAAAATATAGTCGTGTAAATGTTGATTCAACCAAGGCGATTCTTCCGGTTGTGGGTAATGCAATGACAACTTTGGTTGCAGTTACTGCTGTTCTTCAAGAACTCAACATGCTAAATTCCGAGCTCGGACGTTTAGCTTCCTCTACTGCTATTGTTGCCGATTTGTTTGGTTGGGTTAGTAATTTGCTTGCGGGGAGTATTCAAGATGCTAAGAAAAAACATCTAAAGCCACTGTTAGTGTTTCCAATCTTATTTGGTTTTTTCAGCATTGTGTTCTTTCTATTGCGGCCATTAACGTTGTGGATTGTTAAACAAAACTCAGATGGAGAACCCATGAAGCAAAGTCATTTCGTAACAATTATATGCATAGTCTTGGGACTTAGTTTTGTTGGTGATTGTTTAGGACAAGGTTCTGGTTTTTGTGTTTTTGTTTTTGGCTTAAGTTTACCAGATGGGCCACCATTAGGCACAGAACTACTACAAAAACTTGATTCTTTAACATCTGGATTTCTACTTCCCATGTATTGTGCAACATGCGGGGCAAGAACGGAATTATATCTTCTAATAGAGAGGTCATCAACTAAAAGGTTGGAGCTCATCATAATGATGTCTTACTTGGGGAAATTCCTTGGAACTCTTTTACCATCTCTCTATTTCGGCATATCTTTCTTAAAGGGTTCATGTCTTGCTCTGCTCTTGTGTTGTCGAGGCATTGTCGAGGTAACTTTATACTCCGGATGGAAGGACAAAAAGGTAAATTCGAAAACTCTATAACCTCTTTCACTTTTGAAATGATCAATAAACAACTAAGGATATGTTTGGGAGTACCAACAAAAAAGTATTAAAGTTGTGTGAGTGCTTATACAATTTACCATTTTTTTTTGGGGGGCACTTTTTAAATAAATCATTAAAATATTTAATATCATCTATATAGTGCTTTAAATACTATTTTAATTATTATATAGTCATGTACTAATTTAAAATTAATTTATTATAGTGCTCATTAAATTTGATAAACATTAAAAATTAAATACATGGATAAGTAATTATATTATTTTAATTTAGTTCTTATGTAGTGCTAGTTAGATTGCTTGCCTAATGAGCACTTGGTATCCCTAAAATATTTAAAATGCAATTTTAATTATAATATAATTAAGTGCTAATTTCAAAAGTACTCTTAATATTGATTAAATTTAATAAGTACCTTAAAAAAAAAAAAAGGATCAAACACATTAACAAGTACTTTTATTTTTTTCAAATTTATATTCACATAGTTTAATTAGCACTATCAAATGAGCACTAATATATTTAACTTGCTTATGTTTGTGGACATTATGATACTAACTTACTAATTATTGTTTATTTGAAGGTCGTAAATTCTGAGGTATTTGCAATTTTGGTAACCAGCATGGTAATTGTAACTGTAAGTGCGACAATTATAGTGGGATACTTGTATGATCCAGCAAGAAGATACAAGCTAGACGAGAGAAGATCAATCTTTAAATCTAAGCAAAACAATCTTCGGATATTGCTATGCGTAAACAAAGAAGAAAATGTAAACCCGATGATAAGTCTCCTGCAAATCTCTAATCCCGCAAGAAATAGCCCTATAACTGCTTTTGTGGTCCAAATAATGGATTTGAAAGGCAGTGTAACAGCATTTCTTAAACCAAACCATCGACAAACCGATTGTATAGTCACTTCCTCTATGCATATTATCAACGCTTTTAATCAATTTCAGCGATGTTATTTTAACAGTCTCGTGGTGCAACATTTGACAGCTATTGCTCCTTATGCATCCATGCATGACGATATTTGCACTTTTGCACTTGACAAAAGAGCAGCCATTATAATAATTCCCTTTCACATGCAATGGGCAGTTACTGGCATTGTGGAATCTTCTGATCTGTCGATACGAGCCTTGAACAAAAATGTCATTTGTAATGCTCCTTGCTCCGTCGGAATTCTCGTTCACAGAGGCCAAATCAAAGACTTCCAACCAGTATTTTCAGGTCAGTTGTTGTATCATATTGTGATGCTTTTCATAGGCGGTGCAGACGACAGAGAAGCCCTAGCATACAGCAAACGCATGGGAGGACATCCAAATATTAGCCTCACAGTAGTTCTTCTCAGAAGTTATGATTCAAGCGAAGGTGCAATGGATATTGACAACCTAGAGATAAATGAACTGAAATCTAGCAGTGTAGCAGGAAACAAGATAATATTCAAGGAGGAGGTTGTGAAAAATGGATCTGAAACAACACAAGTAATTCAATCGTTAAGGGATTATTATGATTTGTTCATTGTTGGTAAACACCATGACCCGGATTCCCCAGTTACAATGGGCCTCACAGATTGGACTGAATACCCTGAGCTCGGGATTATTGGGGACATGCTGGTGAATTCAAATGATCATCTTTCAGTTTTGGTAGTTCAAGAAAGCAAGAAGAAGCTAGGCTGAAATTAAAGCATTTAGAAAAGACTAGTCTATTAAGAAATTTTGACGTTTAATATATCTTTTTAGAACTCATACAATTGTTCGCAATATTGTAAAATTTTCAACGATTCGTAGCTATATCTAATTTGCATCATGTTTTTAATGGATTTGGATTTGTTTATCCGAATTTACTTAATTTTTGAAGGATATTTGACATTTATCTTTTCAAGAATGGTTGTATCTACTTATTTTATTGTACTTTTACTTGGTAACTATTAATTATAAACATATAGTAACTTAGTTAAAAATCAAATAAAGAGAGAAGCTTATTGTGTTCTCTACATTAAGAGCATGTTTGGTATATACTAATTGTTAATCACTTAATACAATTGTCTTAGCTTTTATCTTCTAGTTAAACTTTTAGATTAAGTGACAAATTCAACATGATATAAGAGCAAGCTTGACCTCATGGCCTTGTGTATGAGACTCTACAAACATCAAAAACTAAAAATAATTATTTAGCTTCATGTGACACAGTCCATTAAATAAAATCATACTTGCATGTGAGGGAGAATAATATTATGACACTAGATGTTAAATATTAATCTAGGCTTTGTTAAACTACTTAATACACTTATCTAGGGAAATGCTAAACTGGCTTCTTAAGCTACATAATATCAGTTCTGGAAAAATGTTAAACTTCTTAAATGTTAAATATTAATAAGAAAGTTTAGAAATTAAATATTAGCTTGGGGCCTATTTTCTCATAGAACTTGATAACAGCTAGATGTTAAATATTTGTAAGAAAAGTTAGATGTTGAATATTATTCTAGGTTCGTTAAGCTACTTAAAAGTGTTAAACTATTTAACACAATTGTCAAAGAAAATTTAATCGTAGCACTAGCTGTTTAATATAAGCAAGAGAAGTTATATATTTAATATTAATTTGGGCCTTCATTTCTTGGAGGAATTTGATCACAGTACTAAATGCTAAATATTACTAAGAAAAGTTAGATATTAAATATTAATCTAGGCCCTTATGTTAAGCCAATAGATGCTAAATATCAATTAGGACTTGTTAAGCTGCTTAATACAATTCTATTGCAAGTGAGGGGAGAATATTAAGCTAGAAGATGTTAAATATTTAATCTGGGTATGTTAAGCAACTTAAAACAACTATTTGGGGTAATGTTAAAATTCTTAATACAATTGTCAAGAAAAATTTGATCGCAACACTAGATGTGAAATATAAATAGGAAAAATTAGATGTTAAATGTTAGTTGGGGCCCTTACTTCTTGGGAGAGTTTGATAACAACACTACATATCAAAAATTAATAAGAAAAGTTAGATGTTAAATATTAATATGGCTTATTAAGCTACTAAATACTGGTTAGATATTAAATATTAATCTAGACTTGTTAAGCTTCTTAGTTCAATTGCTTAGGAAAATGTTAAACTACTTAATACAATTATCAAGAAAAATTTGATGGTAGCACTAGATGTTAAATATTAACAAGAGAAGTTATGTTCCCTTGTATCCTTAGGAGAGGAATTCGATCAATGTACTAAATGTTAAACAAATGTAACTAAAGTTAGATGTTAAATATTAATCTAAGGCCTTACCCTCCTGTGTGTTTAAAAGTTATATGTTAAATATTAATCTAGGCTCTTACCTCTCGTGTCTTTGAAGTCATAGCATGATAGCTTCACAGTACTATATGTTAAACATTAATTTGCTCCCTTACTTCCTATGTCTTTGAAGTCATAGTTGTGATAACTTCAAAGTAGATGTTAAATATTAGTGAGAAAAGAAGTTAGATGTTAAATATTAATTTGGGTCTTTACCTCATGTGTCTTTGAAGTTGGAGGTGTGATAGCTTAAAAGCAGTAAATGTTAAATATTAGTAAGAAAAATAGGTGAGTGGCTTTAAAACAATAAATACTAAATATTAATTCGGGCCCTCTACATGTGTTTGAAGCCATTGCTACGATAGCCTCAAAACATTAGATCTTAAATATTAACTAGGGCCCTTACTTACGGTGTCTTTAAAGCCACACAACTCTGATAGCTTAAAAGGACTAGGTATTAAATATTAATAAAAAAAATAAGTGGGTTCTATTAAAAATTAATATTATCAAATAATTTTAAAAAATTTTTCTTTTAAAGTAAAAAATTTTTCTTTTAAAGTTAAATGAAACTTAGTTGTCCCAATAATATCAAATATGCCCTAAAATTCATAAATAAATTAACATCAAACAGAAAACAAATGAATTTTCAAGGTATGACTAAGTACCAAAATCAAACATTCCAATACTTATAACAAACTTAAACATTTTGATTTATAATCAAATTTTAACATTCATAAGTCTCATATACATTATTATAAAGAATAATATAACTTATTAGATCTTAGTTGTAAAACTTACATTATTTAATCTATTTGATAACTTAATATTTTTAAACTTACTACAACTAACCTTATGTAGTTAAATTTTTTTTTTTTATATTTTTTCTCATGAAATCATAACACTATTTTTAATATTCATAATATTAGAACATGTAAAAAGATTGCCTCCTAACTCTTTATAAACTATTTTTTATTATATCTTAAACTTAATAATTTATCATAATAGTGTGAGAAAATAAACTGAGTAGATGATCTGTGATTTTTGGAAAATATAATAATTATCTAAATATCATAAAATTTTGTAGAGATGATATAGATATATAGACAATATGGTATTATAGGATTTGGGACTAAGTTCATTTTATAACCATTTAAATAAATTTTATTTTGAAATCTTCAAATTTTGCCAAACAGAAATTTACAATTAATTATATTCATTTAAAATTTATAGTAATTCGAGAACAAATAAATTGACCCTAAAATGTTAATATGACATATAATATATACAATTTTAAATTAATATAAAAATTTTCATTATTGTTGAAGATGATTTTGTAAACTGAAATAATTTTAGTTATTTTATAAAAATAAGTAATTTTTAGCATGCTAGTATTAAAAATTAAAATTGAAAATAATAATTTTTTTAAAAAAATCATCATGACTTTAAAGATGTTTAACTATATCATATAAATTAGTTTTCACAAATTTACTATATAAAATTTTAAGTTTTGCATATTAAACAGTTAAACAAGTTATAATTGTGTCACTCATTTAATATTTTTTTCTGTGTATTACAGTAAAACCTCGTTATAGTAATTAACGTAAAAGAATGCATATTCTTTCAATTAGCGAATTATGATTTCATTCTTTAAATTTAAAAATTTAATTTTTTTTCCTTTTTACATTAATATTATTTATAGAATTAATTATTCAATAAATAAATTATAATTAGTTAAATTTAATACTAATTTATAATTAGATGTGTAACATTCTATTTTTCTTTAATATATGTTATATATTTATATATAGATAATAAGTTATGTTTTTGGGGATATATGTCTTATACAAGAAATAATTGAATATTTTAGAAATAAATTATGAATTTAGGGTAAAATAAATAAAAAGAGTTAAATTAAGAACTGAATTGATAAAATTATTCTAGTATAAATAGAAGGGTTTATTTGTATTTAAGGTTTTAATATATTTGGAAGAAAGAAATAGGATAAAAATAAGAGATAAGAAATAGGAAAAAAGCAAATGAGAAATAATAAATTTTCTTTTTCTTATTATATATCAGTTTTTGGATTAATAATTTGTTATTAGTAATAAGTAATTTTGTTATTAAATTTTATAGAATATGATGATTGGAACTTATAATTATATTGTGGTATTAAGGTTAAATTTTTATGATTGTAAAATTAGGAAATTTTTATTTTTGGAGAGATATATAGGAAAAAATAAAATTTCTATAGAGATAATATTATGACAGTGGTTCAATTTGTGAATTTTATAAAATTATGTATTTTGAATTTGTTAAAACTATTTTAAGTGAATAAATTAAACATCTTTAGGGTTATTATGAATTTTGTTTAGTAAAAAATAATTATATTTTTAATTTTTAATAATTTTTCAAATTTGACTCTAGGTTGTAGAAAATTGCATATTTTGTAGAAGAACTAAATGACCGAATTATTTTAGTTAACCAAAATATTTTTAAAAATTATAAAATTTTATATACTGATTTCTCATTATGTCTAATTTAACATATTAAAAGTTAGAATAAAATTCTATATTTATAATTTGTTACAAAATTTTGAATGAAAATAACTCACTGTCGATTTTTGTTTGGCAAAATTTGACATTTTGAAAGTAAAATTTATTTCGAATAATTAAAGTATGAATTTAGATTCAAAAATTTTAATAATTTACTATCTATATGTCTTTATTATCTTAACAAAATTTTATAACATTTGAGAATGTATTGTATTTTATAAAAATCAATAATTGGGAGTTACTCAATATATGGTATAATGCTGTCATGGTAAATAATTAAGTTTTGACAATGAAAAAATTTAATTTTATGAGAAATTTGAAGTCTAATGAGATTATTTGTACTTTATGGCAATGTATAGAAGTTTGATGAATGTTAATTTTTAATTATAAGTTGAAAATTTTAAATTAACTTTTATTATGATCATTGAGAGGTAAGTATACTATAATTTTTAAAAGAAAATCATGATAAACGAATGTATATGTTTGAATATATTTTTAAAAATATTTTTCAATTATAAATTCTTATAAAAGTATTATTTTGACATTATTATATATTTATATGATTGTTTATAAGTGTATGTATTATTGTGATTGTAATTGTTTATGATCGTATTATTACGATTACTTATATGTTACATATATTGGCATTTAAGTATAGACATGTGCATCATATTTAAAGTAATGAGAAAGTATTTTGTAAGAAAATATTCATGAAAATTAAGTTTTGTGTACTAAAATATTAAATTTCATTATTTTCTTAGTAGGTAATTATAAGTTATATGAATCATTTATTGTTTAGTGTGACTATTTATTCGGGTTTGGTATTATTGTTATTATTCATTATTCCGTATGATATGGGAGAGACCTTAGAGATATCCCTGAGTATAATAATATTTATATTTATGTGAAAAAATATTTGTACATGTGAGAGGACTCACTGATGATTAGAGTGAGGATGTAGCTCTTACCTTAAGGAATGAGTGTTTATTATTATTTTTTTTAAGAAATTATATGCCTCACTTGTGTTTATCTCATATACAATATGTTATCGACGGTTGATATTGACTCATTCAATGTTAAGTGATATATTAAGTCCTACTAAGAGGTAATTGAAGGGATGATATTTTTAGAAAATTTTGAAAGAACATTACATAGTAGTTAAGTGTTATGAAAATTTTGAAATAAATATGATTTCATCTTATACCATATTATGTGTATGCATTGTACATGAGTACATTGTATTTAGGTATGTATGTATTTTATATATATGAAAAATTAGTATATTTATTGAGTTTAAAATTCACTATAATTTATTGTGATCTTAAATGATTGAAGAATTTGTATTTAGAAGATGGATTTGGTTAAGTTTTTGCTGTCACTTAGTTCCCTAGGCATTAGAATGTTTGAAAATTTTTTTTATTTTTATTTTTTAATTTTAGAATTTATTTTAAAAATTAGTGATTATCTATAATTAAAAATATTTGACTAATTGATTTAATTATAAATTTTTATAAATTATATAAAATTTTTCATGGTCATATAAGTTTTGTAAATGTTTTAGTATTATATATGCTTTTAAAATTTAGGGGTGTTATAAAATGCATAACAAGTATGTTAGTGTATATATTTGTTTTGCGGCCATTATTTATACTATGTATATTAATTATTGCAAGTATAGATAATTATGTTTTAAAATAATAGATTAAAACTTGAAACTTTATAGTAGACTGTATGTAATTTATATAATTAGTAATATTGCATTTGATGATTATAATTTTTAATATATAAAAAATAGTTGTAGATATACTCATATTTTTATTTTTAAAATTTTTTTTATTAACGACAAAGTGACTTTCAATTAAATAAAAAATATATTTATATTGTTGGTAGTTGTTATAAGAATTTAAATATATAGTTAACTAGTAAAGACATATAAATATTAAATTTTATAGTATTTCTAAATTAATTTGACCCAAAAAAATATGTCTAATTAATTTTGCGAGTTTTGAGGAAAAAAAAAAAGTTTACACTTTCTTATTGAGATTTTTATAGTAAAAAAATAATAATAATAAATAAACAAATTTTAATTTTTTTTTTTGTATTACATAAAATATATTTATTGTATATTTAATTATATTTAACAAAATCATGTATACTATAATAATGTATTTATTATAACAAATTTATTGACAAGAGAACAGTCCATAGGGTTAAGCTTCATATTAAACACTGGTTAACAAAATTATTAGTGTTAAAAGATCAACGGTAAGTGCCCCCGCGCTCGTGTATTTCGAAAACATATTTATTAATTCGTTTCTTCACAAAGTTTAATGAAAAATTTAGGGTTAATAAATAATAATTTATCTTAGTAAATCCATGGCACTTGCATGCCATCGTCCTTGTTGTGTACCCCCAAATAATTCAGGAGGGTTAATATTGATATCATTTTTAGTACTCCCTTCGCGAAGTCGATTAGCAACTTAATTAGAAGTCGATTAATTTTACGAATCCAGCAGGAAATTAATGTGTGTGATAATTGTCATTCTTTGTTTTTTTTTTTTGTTTTAAAGAATAAAATTGATATATGCAAAATTTAAAAATGAGAATAAATGATCTTTTCCTTAATTATCAAGAGAAATGCAATGAAAGATAATCCTAAACCAATAATTATTTGATCAACATTTAGTAATGTCACATTAATTTGTATATATAATAATTGATAAATTATAATTATTTGATAATTTCAATCTAGTAAAAGAAGAATTCTTCTGCTATATAATTTTAATTTCTACAACCATTTTTTCCTCGTGAGTAAGTAATTCTTCTCTTGCAATACCTGTTTTTCTGATTGATATGTTCTTTTCTTTTAATCTTTGTTAGGTCAACATGTGAAGTTATTATTAGTTTACATTTACAAGAAAATCAAATAATTGAAAAGAATTAAATATTGTATATGTCTTTATATAAAAATATATAAAATAATTTATTTGCATTTGAAAATAGTGATATGAGTTGCTTTTACATTTATTATAATATAATATTAGAGAATTTTTTTATACTTTAAATTTTAATTTGATTTTGACAGAAAGAAATTTCAACCTTACTAACCGTTGAAATTTATTTAATTTTTTGATATAATATATTAAATATTATTTCAAAAATAAGGTTAAATTTTATTTTAATTCAAACGATTCAAAAATATTGATGTCAAGATAATAATTTTATAAAACACAAAATTAAAAAAAATATATTTAATTAATATATAATAAATAACAAAACTACCCCATTTATAATAGATATAAACCTACTACACTAAATTAACTCAAATTTAAATAAGAACAAAAAAAAAAAAACTACAAAACATAATCAATTGGGTAAATATTAAAAACTTCTTCCCATATTTTTTCCATATTCAATTGGGACAAAAATTGTTTGTTTCATCGAACCATTTATGCATCACAAATTTTGTGAAACTGCCCGTGATTTGTGATAGGTTAATTAAATTTATGCAATGACTATAGACCCCCAGCCGTGCGACACTTTAATACACTTCTCTCTCCCTTTTCTCTCTTAGGTATACATACACATTGGAGAGAATTTTATATAAAATATTTTTTTCTTATCAATATAATAATGTAATTGGACCATATAATTAGAATGATAAAAAAGAATCATATATTGGTTTAAAATAAAAAAAAAAATCAAATAAAAATTTTTTCATTTCATTTATTTTATTCTTATTTATTTATTTTTATTTCTCACCAATCCATTACTTTCTCTCTCCTCTTTAATTGAATGATTGATACTTAAATGATGGCAAATTCTTAATGTGTACATTTAGTTTTATCAATTCAGCTTACTATTACAAAATTAAATTATGTAGGGATACTAGCTGAATCTTCTTCTTTAACTTTTGTGGTATGATTTTCGTTATACTTCATTGCGTCATTTTTTTTTTTATTTCATCTGTCATTGCATAGCAAGAAGCCTTTGCAAAATGTGATAGGCAGCATGTCACACACATTAATATGCTTGAGAAGATATCATATGTTTCTTGTGTCTCAACTAAAGAACAGCAAACGTAGAAACAAGCAGTGCCCTGCGCATTCGAGATTCTGAGTTTGGGTATAGCACTTCAAGTGACTGAAAGTAATTTTTCTGATAAGTTATATCATCGTCTAAGTTCAATCAGAAGGCATTACAGTGTGAAGAAAAAGTGGCATGCAAATGGCAGTCGCAGGCGCCGCCACCATCACATGGAGTTAAGAACAAGAGAAGTTTCATTTCATGTATTGCCAAGATTATACAAAAGATAGCATCTGTAACAAAAAATGGTAGTTTTACGAGCTGAAATGTTTTGCAAAGATTTAATATATTAGCATGTTTAATATATTTAGATAAATATATGTTTGCAATTTTTTTTAATATTGTTTATCTGTAAATGTTTGCATTATATCCTTAGAATTTGATTGGTATTGAAGTAATTATACTTAATTTGAAAAATAAAAAAGTATTTGATAATATTAATTTTTAATAAAATTTATTAATTTCTTATTTTTAATTTATGACTTTTTCGATAATTGATCTACCATTAGTTTCATTCCAAAATATTAAAATCAGAAAATTCTTATTAAATTGATAAAAATATAATTAATTAAATACGAGTAAAGTTTCTCAATTAAAGTTTTTAAATTCTCATGCTAATTTAAACAAACCGATAATCAAATATAAATTAATTATACGAGTCTCTCTCATATTACAACTTTATTCTTATTAAAATTACAAAGGCAGACAATCATAGATGGAAAGATAACAGCATGATGCTCGATCAATCGAGTCCTAGTTCTATTTCTAGCCAGCAGCAGCAGAAGAAGAGGCAGTGCAATCTTCAACAATGGTAAACCTTACCTTCATATTACGGATAGCAGCTCCAGTGTCCCCTCTGTCTATGAAACTGAATCCGCTAAGGAATCCAATGTTTTCTATCTTACGATTATCCACCTCCTATATTTATATAGCAAAACAATAATCACAAACATATATAAAATATTATTGAATTACGAGTATATCAAATAATTACTGATTATTAATTAATTAGATATGTCATGAATGCAATAATAATAATAAGAACTTACAGTAATGGCAACAACTTTGCGGAGGAGAGAACACTCATCAGGGATCCTCAATTGCAGAAATGCATAATTGTTGCATATTGTCCGGCCCTAGAAAGTTCAACAGTCAGTGCTGCATAGTTATTTCCCAAATCTCGACGCACCTGAATGAGCCCCAGGTTTGAACAAACTTTGCACTGTTCATATATTCCAGAGCCATATTTCTTAACTCATTAATTCACAAAAATTTAATCAAAAATATATACCTCTGTAAATCCATGAGCTGGAATGAACGCATCCTCGTAGTGCACTTCGTATAAGTGAGAAAGGTTTATAATGTGGATATTATTATCATTCCCTCCACAAATCTCACACATCAACTGCATGCATGCCATAAATTTATTCATAAACTAATGAAGAACTGTATATATAGCAATATAAATATATAAATACCTTTTCGAATAAGAACTGTCCGTGATTTTCAAAGTCATCAGCAGCTCGAAATTCGATTACTTTCCACCAATTTCAGCAGTGAACTGAAGTGCGATGATTGCCATTTTTTTTTTTTTTCAGAGAATACAAATGATTTTGATGAACGTACGCAGCATTTGATTTGCAGAGAAGAATGGAGCTTAATTTACAAGCTAACTACTCATTCATTTTATTTGGGGTAATTCATTCGCAGGAGATGATGCATCAAATGTTCTTCGCACGATGAGTTAGGTGAACTTTCAAGCGTACAAGGAGCGATGTGTATGAAAATAAACAAAGAGAAGAATTTCCTTTCTATTAATTTCTTAAAAATATATAAATAAAAAAATGTGGGAGGCGCCTCTCTCTTGTTATTTGAGAGTAGAGTTTATCTATCTTG
>CP135548.1:2896075-2912634 GCA_032402905.1 Khaya senegalensis | reverse complement strand
AAATTTTTAAAATTTTATTTTAAATTAATAAAACAGAATTAATTGAATAAAATTTAAATATTAATTATAAATATTAATTGTAAATATTAATTAAGTAAAATTCATTAGAAAGTAATTAAAATATTAGAAATAAGTTAAAAACATTATGAATGTGATTTAAAAACAAATAAGAATAAATAAAAAATAATTATTAAAATCTAAATTTAATTAATTCTTGTAAGATATTTAATTTTAATATTCATTATAAATTATTTAAAATATCAAAATGTCAATTTTTATTTTTTATTATGAAATAAAAATATTGTAAAAATATATTGTAGTAAATTTAGCATAATTATTTTATGTATATTTTTATTAATCGTTAATTATTTGTGCAATTTTACAGGTAAATATGACATCCCAATCGCAATTAAAAATTACAAAAAATGAGCACTTATATCCAAAGATGAATTGTCTATTACGTTTTGCAGTGATAGATCATATTAGAAGGAGATTGACAGTATCACAGCTTGACCTATTTAGGTAAACCTATTTTGGGCATTTCTTATCTATTAAAAATCTACATCATTCACCTTTCCTCATCCATTATATGTTATTGCATGAGGTACATGTTGACGATGTCTCGTGTAACAACGAGATGTGGTTTCTCGTTGGAGAACAAACCATTCAATTTTCTCGAATTAAGTTTGATCTTATTACTAGACTTCGATAGACACCTATTGTCCATATGTTCAAGTAATTAAAATTAAATTATAGCATTTTTATAAATATTAATAAAATGTTATTGTTAAACTTAGTACGTTTATTTTTTTTAACAGGTAAAAGATCCATAGATTTCTATAGATGATGCACCTGTATAGACATGTCATAAACTCGCACCAATCCTTCATGAGAGTCGATTCAATCGAATGTATAAGAAGGGTTCATATACTATAAACCCGTATACAAATCCATTAAAGAGAAATCATAAAATCCCTTTTAACCAACCACTACCACAGTATCTAAGGAACTTCATTATAGATCCCATTGCCCCCTTATTCAAATGACTTATATGCTTAATATCTTCAATGGTTAGAAGATTTGGATACTTTTATAAAGACACGTTCGGTTACATTGACACTCCAATGATTTCGGAGTATTTCTGATTCAGATACGCAGTTAGAGAATACTGTAAGTATTATATCTATAAGTATGTTATTTTAATTTTTAACATTTATACTATTATTTGATCAACATATAGATGAGTACATTTATTTACTTACACACCGACAAATGGCGTGTCCTCATTTCATATCACAGAATTCAATCGTCGTCTTTGCACATTTATATGTATGTTTAACATTACAAATTATATTTTATATGTGTTTGCTTTTTTTTCCAATCAAATTTATTCTCATATTAATTTTGTTAATATGCAGATAAAATTGTTATATACTTAAAAACAACTGAACAAAGACGCTGTTAATTTAGTCACTCATCTAAAAACTTTGAGCATATAAAAGTATGTGAGAAGTGACTCTGATGGACTGCGAAGATCTTGGACTGCTGTTAATTACATTCTATTTTTCGCATTAATTTGTGGTGAGCACTGGATTGCATGTGTCATCAATATACACGAACACCATGTTCGTATATATGATTTTGCACCACAGGGCCATTCTGATAAAGAGATATATGAGGCATTTGCACCACTGTGTCATCTATTACCCATTATGATATGCATATATGGTATTTATAGTGCGAGACTAGACTTATAGGATATCAGTACACCATTCTTATTTTTTTGAATAACGAGATTGCTTCAATAGACTATGGGTAGTGTAGATTGTGAGATTTTTACATATAAATTCATAGAGTATATTATGTTAGATTAACGGTATAATTTTATTTCTAAGCGTGGGTCATTTTTTAGGATAAAAATGACACTTAATTTATATGCAGGACTATTACATTGATGATACTAATTTTATATTAGTTAGATTACTAAATTTTTTGCATTTTATTAAATAATTAATAACATAAGAAAATAAAATCAATTGTTAATTAATTTATACACATATTAAAATATATTAATTATTTAATAATAAAATAAATAAATATTAGTCATATATATTCATGAAAATTAAATATAAAGTTAATATTTTCTTAAAATAATTGATTGTTAATTAATTTATATAATATTAATAATATATATAATAATTATTTAATATTAAGTAAAAAAATATTTAATAATAATATAACTTACTAAATACAATATAAAATTATATATGACAAATAAATAAGATATAAAAAAATACAACATACAATTATTCATTTTCATTACGATACAATGGATTTCTGCATGTTACCCGATTGTGTCCATATTGCTTGCAACGAGAATATCTGTGAATAATTACTATCTTTTTTGTAGATGGGATGCATTGATTTCTTGGTTAATCAGATGAAATAAAGCCTATTGATGGATTGACAATAATAGTACACACCTCATGTGAAACCTCCCAAAAACTTTGGTTTCTAATTGGGTAAATTTCTCAAGCATATGTTATTAGAAATGTGTTAATTTTATAGTACATAGAGCAAAAGTCCCCATACCAGCCCTTACATGTCTGATTGCTGTCATTGCACGAGCACATGACAGTTGCTACAAATTAAAACATCAACATTAACATATATTTTTACTTAGATCGACCACAGCAATTTCGCCTCTGCCTATCACTTCAAACTCATGTTAAAAAATAGAATACACTGATAATATAAGAGAGGAATAATCTTCCTCTCTAATCTTATCCATTGTTGCTTGAGTTAAAGTGTCTTCATTATATTTACTAACTTCTTCTCGTCTCTCATAAAACCAACGCTGCAATATATCGTATCCAAACCATCAAAACCATAATTGAAAAAGTTCTTACATCTTTCAGTAAGGCATTCATACTTTTTGCGATGTTAGTTGTCATTATGTCATACTATCTTACCGAAAATAAAATTTGTCTCATATATGAAATTTCACTTTATTTTGTAAATAGTTAGCAGCATCTCAGTGTATCGAACTTAACTTATTCATATATTTTTCAAAATCCCTAAAAACATAAGTTTTGGTGGCAAAATAAAATCCTAATAGAAAAATATCTTTTTTCCAATTTTTGAACTTGTATTTTGCCTTAAGATTCCTTTCAATGTGGTCAGAACAAAAATTGTGATAACAGTTAGGAAACACTTTCCTTATCCCCTACTCCAAATGTAGGATAAATTTGATCGTTTTCATCAAGAGCTGTTGTAACATACATGGTTCCCCGGTATGTACTCTTCAAGAATGTGCCATTAAAAGCAATCACTGGCCGAATTGATGTATGAAAGCCACTAATCATTGCACCTAATGCCATGAAAAAATACAAAAATTAATTATTCTCATTTATTTCTCAATGTGTGACTATACTTGGATTATACTATTGTAAAGTATAACAAAATTATAGCAACAGTTTAAATGACTTAATTGGTTCTCTGCATGCTAATCTTTGTACTTCTTCTCTAACTAGCTATGCCTTACAAAAGGATACATAAACTCCAAATTCACGATATATGTCATCTCAAATGTTATTTGGGATGTAAATCCTACTAGAATCTTGAAATTTGTCTATCACATATTCTTCAATAAATTGACTACTAGGTTAATAATGATTAGGTTGCAATTGGTCATTTCGACAAGAATGAACTTTTTCAAAGCGTTTAACAGATTAATATTCACCATTGCTATCTGTATTAGCTACTCGAATTCGTCATCTACATCCGTCAATTATACATTTTGTCTCAAATTGATCTGTTGTAGATTCTGAAACTAAAAACTGAAAATAATTTCTCAGTGCCATCATACCAAATGTATTCCGTAACTCCTTTTTTGAATTAAAAATATAACCAACAGATATATTATTATGGGTAAAGGAAGATAATGCATCCTGTGGCTGAATAATTAATGATGGAATTGTTGGCAAACGTTGAGAGTTTGATGGTCCTGACATGTCATCTTGATGTCTCATTGAGCTAGTCTGACCTTGTTCATAACCCATGTTCGTGGGGACATCCGTATCCTCATCGCAGTAATTTCTATATTAGGTTTTGAGTATATCGCCAAAATTGTAAGCACCTTCACTAACTATATATGGTTGATTGTAAAAAAAATTATGTATAGGATCCTCATTATACTTGCATGGTGGAAATTGACCATGAATTTCAATATATTCATGATGTATAGGATCCTCATTATACTTGTATGGTGGGCACTGACCATGAATTCTAGTATCTTCACAATGTATAAGTGAAAGCTCTATAGGATGTATATCTTCTAATGAACAATTTTGACTGAAGTTGAATTCATTACTTCCCAGAGAAGAAATAAATGGTCATACATGAATTTCTGGATTAATAGTTTGTAAAGGAAAAGTGCAAGATACTCTATGATCATCAACAATTATCTGCTCTATAGTGATATAGAGGGAAGTAAGATGTTTACTCACTGATATTATGATACTGCTTCTAAAGGCACATACATCATAGTCGTTACTGATATCAACATACATAATAAACCATGACTCACTATTGACGAAACTCCTTTTTATTTTAATAACAAATTTTGTTTAATCAATTCCAGTAAAGTCATAGAACATCATCAATAATTCATAATATTTGATATTCTTTGGAATTTATAAGAGTTTGATCTTTCCACTACGGTATTTTTCTGAACCATCTGATAATATAACCTATAATCTTCCAAAACGAACACCAACTGGCACAATTTTAGCCATATACCTAATATATATCAAAAATATTTAAATATAAATAATTTAATATTCAATACAAATTAAAAAGTATAAAGTAATAAATTTTTAATTGATTAAACAAATTCATAAATTACATATATAATAAAAATATAAAAATTAAATTTAAAAAATACAAATTAAAAATTAAAATATAAATTAAAAAATAAAATTTATTTTCAAATTAATAAAACAAAAACAATACTATTTTTAGGGTCACTGGCACAAGTGCATAGTATGCATTTGGGATGTTGACACGAGTGCACACTGTACACTTAGGTTATTGGCTTATTTTACACAAAATTTAATATATTTTTAACTAATTTTTAATTAAAAATATTATATTTCGAACAAAAAATTCATATATACATTTATATAAATTTCTAAGTGTTTATTTAGAATTTTTAAAACATACCAAAATTTATCAAATTAATACATATCATACATGTAATCTAAATTTAATTTTCAAATATCAATTATAATAAATTTTACAACTATATTTATTTTTAAATTAAATAAAAATAACACATAAAATAGAGTATATAAACTTGCTTGTCATATTGAATGATAAAATATCGAGATTTTTGTACTGTTATCTTAAATATTAAGAGAGTAAATGTTGAAAAATTTGAGAAAAAACAAAAATTTTTCCGCAATTGAAAAAAAACGTGTGCACAACATATATTTTCTAAATTTTATAAGTATAAAAGGTGGTTATGAGGGCTAAAATTATGAAAAATAGTTATTTTAGTAAGAATTTTTTAGGGTTAGTTATAAATGTAAAGGTATCTTAAAATAAAGTTATTTTGATAAATTTCTCTTAAAATTAATCAATCTTAATTATTACTCAATTTTACTCTCATAAACAGCTAAAATAAAATAAATATCTCATCATTTTTAAACTCATCTTTTACTTTCACTTTCATTCATCTTTAAGGAAACACTTACTAATCAAAACTTTATTTTCTCTTAACTTTCAATCTCACAAATATTCAAGATAATTGTAAGATAAAAGTAAGTCTTTTTATTTATTAATGCTTACAAAATCTAATTTTTATTATTGTTAATAAGACATTAGATTTATTTTTGGTTAAATTATTTTATTAAAAAAACTAGTAAAAAGTTTGTAATGCACAAACTTTATTTTTTAGGTATTTTGTTTGATGGTAATATTTTAAACATTTTAAATATTTAAAAAAATCATTGTTATTGTTTACTTGATAAGAGAATAGAAGATTATTAGAACTTAAGAATTTCTCCATCAGTTTTTAGCTGTAAAATTAAAAATTAAGTTAATCAAATTATATTTTAATATAATTATTTATATTTATTATAGATTTATTTAATATTTAATATTAAATAATTTAAATTTAATATTAATTATAATTAATATTTATTATTTTATATAATTAAGAAATAATATAATATTAATTAAGTATTAATTACAAACAATTACTTAATAATTTATAACTAATTAAAATCACCATATTTAAGTACAGAACTAATTAATAATTATTATTTCATTGTATAAATTTATCAATTTATTAATTATATAATTAATATAATTGAGAGAAGATCGCAAAAATAAAGGACAATCCCCAAAAAAAAAAATAGGGGGATCACAAATTTTAGGATAGCAAAAATAGAATATCATAGAAATAAGAGATCATAGAAATTAAGTAGATCGCAATATTAGAAAATCATAGAAATAAAAATCGTAGAAAATAAAAATGGTTAGAATTTTAAAACAAAATATATCAAATACAATATAAAACAAAACATATTAAATGCACACCTTTTCAATAATAATTTTTCTCTAATGTAATAATTATATAATGATTAATAATTATTATTTAAATATTAATAAAATGATGATAATCATTAATCATGTAATAATTAGTAAATAATTAATTAGTAATATATTAATATATTGTCCCTTTTATATTTTTAATGATATGGTTATTGTATTAAAGTAATTAAGTAATAGTAATATATTTGATAATTTAAAATATTAATTAACAATTGATAACTTTTTAATATTTGGTTAACAAATAATATTAATTAAAATAAATTATGTAATTAATAATTTATTTATTATTTAGAATCAATTATTTGTATTTCATAATATATTTAATTTATTCATTTATTATTTATTAAATATTTTTATATTTATTATTAATTAATTATTATATATATTTGTTATTGTCAATATTTTATAAAATATTTTATTCATAAATTTATTATTAAACATGTGTAAATCAATCAACTAATTTTTTTTTTTTATATACAAATATGACTGAATTTATAACAGTTTATATTTATTATAGTAGATTATAAATATTATATAATGGTTCTGAACAATATATTGGTAAAAAGATACAACTGTTGGTTATACTAAAGAACATCAACTACCACCAGCTAATAGACATGATACATAATCAAACTTGCATTGATCCAACACATTTCAATATTAACATCAGAACAAGTATGAGATATCTTGGTATTGGTCTCTTTACTACGTGGATATCATAAATAATTCTGACCTATTTACAATTTTAATATTATTATGATTACTCAAACAAAAAAGTCTAGTCCATTACATATCACCACATAAAAAAATCATTATTAATAATTGTAGATTGTCTTGCACGCCTCATTTGTACCTTGTCAATCTAAAAACCCCTTCACAGTCTTTTGTTTTTCTTCTAGGAAAAGCAATCAATTCGTATGTGGTCATAACTCTAACGCAGTATGCTCATTCATTAATACATTATGCAAATATGCACTTTACAGGGGATCAAGTCTATGTCGATATAATGAAGACCCCACTTATGATTATTTTGATAGTTAATCTATTATAGATGTCACATGTGCTAACATATCTGACATTCTTAGCTACACAATTAGAAACCTCGATCTAAATAATGTTAAGAGAACGCTAATACATATACGGATATGTGTTATGTGGGGTGTCAAAACATTATGCTAGGGCCGTCAAGTTCTTTTCGTTTTGTCCCTTAAATTTCACCATCATTTTCTCAATTGCCAGATGTATTATCTAGTTCAAACTCTATAAATATATGTATTGGTCAAATTTTCAATATTCAAAAAGCATTAGGTAGGGTAGCGTTAAAAAAGCATTTTCAGTTCAAAGTTTGCAAATCTACATCAAATCTATTTAAAGCAAAATGTGTGATTAGCGAATGTAAATGACAAGTTCAAGCAACGAACACATATAAAAATGGATAATACTGATCAATTAAACAAATTGAGACACTTCATACTTATCAAAGCGATCAACTTCAGCCGAGACTATGCCAGGCAAGTAGTAGGTTTATTGGTGAATATGTTATGGATAAATTTTAAGATTCTAGTAGAATTTACACTCTAATAAACATAAAAAATGACATCCATTAAAAATTTAGAGTGCATGTATTTTACCGTAAAGTATGGTTAGTCAGAAAAGTAACTTGTAAATTGGCATGTAGAGATCTAATTGAGTCTTTTCAACTACTTCCACAATTTTGTCATATTTTAGAAGAGAAAAATTTAGGGAATTACATATATAGAAAAAGACGAGGATAATCATTTTTTGTATTTTTTTATGGCCTTTGGTCAGTCTATCCACGATTTTCTCTCATCAATATAGCTTGTGATTGTAATTAATGTCATTTTCTTAAAATATATATATAGAAAGACCATATTTGTAGTGGTTGTATTACATGAAATTGATCAAATTTATCTTGTGACATTTGAAATTAAGGACTTCGAAAACGATGCATTATGGAAATGATTTTTAATTAAGTTAGGAGATGCATTTGAGGACGTATTAGATTTAGTGTTTGTATCTAACTGACACAATAGCATATTAAAAGGAATAAGGACAATATTTTTCAACTCATACCATAGTTTTTGTGTGCTTTATATTGATTTATATTGAAAGAAATTTGAAAGAAAGATACAAAATGAAATACCGTAAGAAAGACACTTTTATTATGTGTTACTATCTTACTTCGAAAGTAGACATGTTTAGTGAATTTGAAAAACATATGGATAAGTTAAGATCGGTACATCTAAAGGCAACCTATTGTTTACAATACGAGGTTGGGTTTCACAAATGGGTCAGATGTCATTTTTCAATGTATAAATACGATATAATGTCCACTAATATTGTTAAAAGTTTGAACGCATTACTGAATGATGCACATTGTCTGCCTATCGTAGCTTTGTTTGATTGGATAAGATTAATATTATAACATTGGTTCTACAATAGAAGAGAAAAAGCAGTAAAAGATGCCGAAGATGCTTTAACTGAGGTAGGAGCGACTAGAGTATGTGAAGACAAGCAGTTATCTTTTACTTTATCAGTTCTTCTTCTATTTCACTTTAAATTTGAATTCAAAGGAAGAAGAGAGGTTGTTGTGGTAGATATTCATAAAAAACCATACCAATGTTGTCGATTCAATATACAGTGATTGCCATGTGCTCATGCACTTATGGCTATTAGACATGTTCGAGGCGGTATGAAAAGTTTCGTTTAAAGTACTACCAAAATAGCACACTCGTGACAGCATATACAGAGGAGACTCATCCAGTTAGTGACCTAACTTTCTATATCGTACTGGATGAGTTCCATTCCATAATTGTTCTTCTGTTAATAAGTATAGTTCTAATCGGATGTCTGAGAAACTAACAAATCTCTTCTGCTGGAGAAGAGGCTGTAATCCAAAGATGTTCATAATGTAAATAACACACGCACAATCGTGCGACATATCGTAATCAATATACCATAATCATAATGCATAGTAATTATGCATGTAACATTTTAATGATGTATGTTTTGTAAAATAATGTATTATCTTATAATTTTAATTTCAATTTTAATACAAATTAGTAAAATTTATCTTAGTTACATTTTGATTAAATTTTTTTTATCATTACATATATTTAATAATTGCATTTGTTATTATAAATTAAATAACAATATAATATATAGTAATTTATATATAGTATACAATTATTATTAATTTTTTTCTCCCATTATTTTTTACTATTAACTTTATTCAATAGTGATAAATAAATATATTAATAACAACTTGTAAAATCATGGAATAATTTAGTTTATATTAAAACAATTATTTTAAGTACATTTTAAGTGCTATTTTAATTTTGAAAAATTGTCTATGGTCACTTGCAAAATCCAATAAATGCCTTAAACTATCGTACTCAATGAACTTATACAAGAAAATGCCATAATCGATGCTACTTATCTTTTGTTAAGGTAAGTCGCTTACTAACTAGCACTTGAAAGCTGTCATATAATTAGACTAGTTTAACATGTTCGTATGAACCCCACAATGCCTCATAACATAAAGTAATAGTTCATATAATGGATTCAATGCCTTTTTCATCTCTCTTTTAGAATAGCCCAAGGGTGTTAAATTGTAAACTAAAATGTATCATCAATGAAAGTCTACATAGCATGCAACTCAATGATTATCACAAATCAGTACAGGAATGAACACATGATTGCATGCACTCCATGACCTTCACACACCTTCGCATCTTCCTTAACGTGTTGCTATATATTAATTCCAGAAGGAAAAAGAATCTAACTCTAACCTCTCATTAAGTATCTCACTCCTCACATGAAATAACTAAGTCTATAAAATATAAGCAAAACATAACATAAGTAATTTATATTATGCTAGAATGATAATGAAATAGATTTTACAGCACATATGTATAAATACGATGAGATAATCGTCTAATTCTATGCAATTATATACTTATAACACTTTTGTCGGTGAGCAACCAAATATAGGTACTCGTTAATATGCTGCAAGTACAAATGTCATTAATTAATTTTCAAACTGCATAAATATAATCACTATTATACTTGTATGATAGGGAGTAAATATATTCACTAACCATATCCTTCAACTATGAGTTTGGATCAAATATACTACAAAGACAATTTGGTGTTAAGATCACTAAATGTATCTTTATATAAGCATCTGGTATTTGCAATCATTTAAAGTATTCTTCAAACAATTCAACTAAATAAGGGGTCAAAGAATTAATAAGTAAATTAGCCAAATATGTTAGTAAAGATTGATTAGAAAGCACTAGATGATAAGGACCATTCTTGTAAACATGGCCATACAGACTTTTATGAGTAACTGGCAAAAGCATATAATGGACAGGTACACTAACAATAGTATTAACATATTCTTGGAAATTTTTAGACTGCACAAACATTACATACAGTTAGTAACGTGAGTAATAAAAAAAAGGTACCATTTTTACTTTAATTATACATTTTATCAAGTATAACTCAACTGCATAACTAATATTTAACATAAGAAAACCAACCTGCACAACTATAAATTCATACAGTCACCAATACAAGATATCAATTAAAGTATCGCTATCTGAATAGGTGATGCCAGAGATGGATTGTCCATCTACATCTGACCGCAAAGAATATTTACACTAACATTGTCAATCTTCTCTTCAATACGGTGAATATCCTATCATAAATCACGGATATAATGTGCATATTCCTCTCGTAAATTGTGAATATCATGCATATATTCCTGTCATGGATTACAAAATTCATGTATATACTCACATTACATATCACAAAGATCGTGCATAAAATCTTGCTCTATCTATTGGACATTTACAGCCAAAGCATCAAATTGGGCCATCATATTAGATCGAAACTCATCAAACGCTATATTATGTGATGATGATAGGGAATAATGGGGTGGGTGTTGCCCGGGGAAATAATGGTGTGAAGTGTGGAAAGAATAAAAGGGCGGAAATTGATGGGAATAATGAAAAGATAGTATAGAAGAATAAAGAGGTAAAGGTGCAAGGGAAATGTGGGGTAGTGAAGCAATAGAATAGTAGGGTGATAGAGCATAAGAATACTAAGTGAGTGGTGCAGGAAAATAATGGGATGGAATAAGAGAATAATGGGGTGATGGTATAGGATAACGATAGCATGATAATTGTGCGATCTATTGTTCATAATCATTATATATTAGTATAATCAATTTTGCACAACAAATTAATTAAAATATCATAAACTCATTGACAAATAAACATACTTCTGTTGATTGTAATGTATTTGCCTCCAAGAATAGAGAACTACCATAGTTGCTTTCAAGTTGACTGATATCAAATAATTGACTGATATATGTTTTGCCAATCTAAATGGGTTCTATCTCTAACATTGAAAGAACATGCGATAATTTTACAATAATTATATTATAATAAGACAAAAATTCGTATAATAATACTTAACTTTATAGTACAAGAATATCTAATAATAACTTAACGTAGATGGTAAAAAGATATGTGTATATATGAATTTCTTATTTATAGAATTCTTTGAAATCTTTTATTGTAAAATTCGTAAAGTCTTATAATTGATTCTCTCTACAACTTTATTTTGCAAATTCAATATAGATTCATATATCCATACATGGAATGCAAAAGAAAAATAAACAATGTTATATAGACAATAATAAACAAGCTTGTATATAAAAAAACAAACAAAATTATATATTGCAAATATTGACTTGTTATTCTAATAATTTATACTAATTTGAAATAAATATTTGAAATGAAATTTAGAAACCATATAAGTTGTCCCTTAAAGTTTTTTCCAACATTATTTAATGTGTATTAATCTTTCTTATATTTATTCAATTGCGTCGAGATTGCTCGTTGTAAATGGAAAAAGGCAAACTAAAATAATGCAAAGTCCCAAGAATAATAATTGAATAGTTACAGATCCTCTAATATATTAAATAACCACTTATCTACCTGGTCTCTTCCAACTTTACCATATATAACTCTTTTAAGCATATACAAAAGAAATAATCGCACTACATTTAAATTGGGTATGGAGAGAAATAAGCCAGTCATATACCGTATTTATATCATCTAAAGTAATGACTGCTCGACCATAAAAAATATGTCCTATAAACGAGTGCTATCATATACATCAACGGTCCAAAAATAGCCATAATCTAGACCAATAATAAACCCAAACTCTATGTGAAAGAAATAATTAATATGCCCACTCACGAGAACCACAATTTGTTATTGTCAGCATCCTCATGTATCTCATGTAGCAGCATATAACAGATGAAAAGACTTTGACAATACAATGTTTTAATTTTCAAAAAATGTCCGAAATAAGTCTATCAAAATATATCAATTTGAGTTGGAGTTAACTTTTACTTAATCTAATCTATCACCCCCAAACATGACCAACTACTCAATTTTGAAGGAAAATGTTCATTCACTGTTATTTTCAGTTGTGATTGGATCTCCATTTACCTCTATTATAAGATACATAATTAATTAGTGAATAATCAACAAATGTATATAAAAAAACACAAATTATAAGATTTATGAAAATTATGACATTACATTTTAATCAAATAATAATTAATTATTATAATTCATAAATACAATTTTAAATTAATACTATAATTCAAAAATATTAATAAGGAATTATGAACTATAAAATTTTGTTAATTATGAAACTAATGTTATATTATAAATAATACGATGTAAATGTTAATAAATAATCAATTAATTGTATATATTTATTTGACATTAATTATAGAATATAAATAAGTAGTCAAAAATATTATTTAATGTTAACAAATTATAATTACTATATTTATATTAATTAAATTAACAAATATTAGATACTATGTATTAATTAAATTTTAATTTTATATTATAATTAATAATAATTAAAACTTAAATAAGTAAAGTAATAATAATTGTAAAATAATATATTTACTTAGTATTATTAATAAAAAAAATTAACTGTTGCGAGGAGTGAGCAATTAATTTTTTATTATTGATATTAGTTATAATTATTTAATGCAAGAGCTTGCAACATTAATTATTAATTAATTTTATTTTAAAAATGTATTAACTACTGCATTTAATTTTCAATTAATAAATTGAATTTACATAAATTTGTCAATAGAATCAGAAACTAATACCTTAAAAGATCAAAAATCAAAGGCTCAATGAAATCAGAAATTACCACAAAAACCAAAATATTTAATTGCAACAAGAAGGAAGAGAGTATTCGAAGAACTTACAGAGATAGGAGCACGGGTCATGACAGTCATGGTGAGCGAAGACTACGATATTATAAACGACGACTCTTGTGGTAGAGAAAGAATGATAAACTAAAAGAGAAAAGAAAAACAAATGAGAATCCAAAAGACGAATTGAGATTACACACTGAAAATAAATCTCATCATCAGAAGGTGGTGGAGAGAGAAAAAAATAGAAAAATCTTACTGCCTATGCATTCGGATTTTGATTGGAAGAGAGGCTTGCATTTAATTAATTATTAACGCATGAATTAAATTGTTACATGCATCAATTAAAATTTTCCTAAATTTCTTGCTGTCACATGAAAAAATGTAGTTTCTGTCACCACTGCATGCAAGCATTCCCCGAATGGTCTGCCACGTCTTGCAGTTTATAATAAGAATTTTTTTATAATAATAATAACCTAATTTTTAGTAAATTCTATTTAATAGTTTGTATTAATTAATTTATATATTCAATTACCATTACTATTTAATTAGTATATGTTTATTAATATTTATTTAATATTTTAATATTTATTAATTATTTATATTATAATTATATTTATAAATAATTTATTACATATTATATAATTAGTTAATAAATATTAATTTTTATTTAACAATTTAATAATATATTTATCATTTTTTAAAAAAAAAAGTATATTATAATATTACTTAATTAAATATTATATAATTAATAAATAAATAATTATTATTTTGTCTTATCATGATTACAGTCTCAAAACTTTCCGATCACCAACTCAGCACCGCGATCACAACCCTCCATCGCAGATCCAAGACATGGCTGACTCCCCAATCATAGACCCTAAATGGCAGAAATTTTTTCGATCGGAGACCCTGGATCACAAAAATATTCCTAATGGTTTGATGTGATTTCACTCATACCAATAGTCTCATCGTTGATGTCTTTAATGTAGTTGGTTTCCGATTGGGTCAAATCCTTTTTTTTAAATGTTTGAATGGACGATGAGCGTGAAATAACTATAATTAAATTATTATTTTGTAATAACTTATTAATTAAATGAAAATTTTTTTATTATAAGCTTGCGATATGGTTAGAAACTTGCGATCATGACTCATTACAAGTTCGGCATGATCACAAATTTGGCCTTGTAAGGATACATTAATTGCGTCTGAAATAAATTTCCCTTACTAGAGTTTTTTCTTACTAGAGTTGCAATAAGAAAAATAATATAATAATATTATAAATATAAATAATATTTATATTAATGAATAAAATTTTATCTTTACAATTCAAACCATATCACAATTTTACGTAAATTAATAATAAATAATAATTAACAATAATTTATAAAAGTAATAAATTAATTTTATTATAATTATTTATATAATATAATATTATTTATTAATTATATATATTATTATTAATTTAATTATTATTTAATTTATAAAATAATGATTAAGTAAATTTAACATATTATTAATTAATAAACTATTTATTACAAAGCATGATTTCTTTCTTCGGTTCTTAAAAATTATTTTCAACTACCATCTTCTCTCGTCAAGCAACTTTTTTTATCCGATAAAACTAATAAATTTTATTGCCATCAATAATCAACAATGCATTATAAAAAAGATTATCTTAAATTTTTTCAATCAAATAACTCAACCAATAATATATTTATGTTTAATAATAAATAAATTTAAATTTTAAAACTATTAATAATTAAATAACTTACTTTTGTTTTGATGTTGTCTTTGATTTAAAGGATAAAATTTTGAAAGAGAATGTGTTTAAAAATGTTAGTAAATTAAAAGTGAACAATAAAAAGTGAAAGCAGGAGATAAAAAAAGAATTATTTTCGTTTTAATAGACTAAAAAGATAAAATCATTTAATTTTTTATAATATACTGATTTTAATAAGAATATATTAAGATTAACTATAAATGTAAAGCCATTAAAAAATAAAGTTATTTTTAAAAATTTTTCGAGCATACACGCCTTCTAAGTGCACATTTATTTTAACATTATCGCCGAATTATTATTACATAATATCTTACACTACATTGTTTTAGGGTTTAAATTTTATCATTTAGTAGTTTATTTATGTGATAAAAAAAATCTAAATTCTTGTATCTTTTTTAATAATATGATTGAATTTAGTAAAAATCAACAATGTCAGAAACAATAAATTAAGATATATGTGATTTTAGTAAATTCAAAACTTAAAAAACTAAAATCTTAAACCCAACATCATAAAACTTCATTCCTTGTGAATGAATGACTGCCTTCTTAAAAAATGAAAAACACAGCATGTTAAAGTTATTCCAATGTTTTTTAAATGATATATTTTTTTATAGAAATTTTGGTAGATTTCAAGAGCTTCTACATATTGGAGAAAAGAATTAGACATGATAAAGAGGTTATTATAGTATTTTCTCACATATTTGAGAATTTCCATGTAAAATCATTGAATTCGCATAATTATAGTAGTATTATTAAATGTCCAACGAAAAACGCCAACACCTTAACCGTTCTACGGTGATACAATAATTTGAAAAATACCCCTATACAAATTTTATTATTATTATTATTATTATTATTATTATTATTATTATTATTATT
>CP135548.1:2872941-2895575 GCA_032402905.1 Khaya senegalensis | reverse complement strand
ATTAAAAACAAAATAATCAGTACCTTTCTCATGGATTTCATTTGTCCCTCCTGTTCTACAAAAGAATCGCACCCATTCATGCATTCCATTTGAACCTCAAACATGAGAAGAAATCAAAACATAGAATTAGACGCACACTTTGGCTGTATTCCTAGTCATCTTTAAATCACGGAATTTAAAAATGCAAATTTCATAGTACAAAAACTATTGTTAAACTCAAAAACATAAAAGATTTCTCTATGTTTGCAAAAAAAAGAATTGAAAAATACATAAAATTCTTTTTTATTTCCTTCCAAATAAAAAACTGTAAATTCACAGTTTTATTCATAGAAAACCACTTTCAAACATTTGGATAGTGAGATTTTGATATTCCCAAATTCACTTTAGATAGCAAGAAACCCAACCAAACAAATAATCACAATCCCCAATAAACAACAACATCAAAAACTACCGACAAAAAAATAACAATGAACTTTTACTTACAAGGCCCTTGTTGGAATGAGACTGAATGATAGAATCTTGAACTTCGTCAAAGTAATACTTAATCCAGCTGATGGCCGTCAAATGACCTTGCTGCCTCCAATTCTTCCCCAGTAGATTGGGACCGGAAAATGGAGGTAAAGAAAGGAGCTGATGCGGCTTTGGGCCAGCCTTTTCTTAGCCCAAGTGGGCCACATTCTTTTCTCACACCTGAATTACAGCAGGTGGCGGCGGAGAGATTCTAGAGTAGTTTCTAACTGAAACCAGTATGAAAAGGGCTTGCTTCTTCCACATTATTTTGAGTTCATATTCTAAATAACAAATTAAATTAAAGGAGTGATAACATATGCGCCCCAAGTTTTCTAAAAATAACAAAAAAAAGGCATGGTTTGCAAATTTTTTTTCACACAAGCAGCAAGCCCCTGCCATCAAAGGACGTTTATTAGAACTACTTGCATTTACAATTATATCTTTATAGTAACTTCTTAAAACCACCAATAAGACCCTGAGTTTCTCTTCTTTTTTGGGTCAAACAGGTGCTTTACATGTATTAATCTCAAATCAATTGCATCAGAAGAAGAGAGAGATATTAACATGTATAACACATCACAAAGAGAATCATTCAAGGATGAAGAAATCATTGAAGCCATAAAGTTAACTATTTATTAACAGTTCTAAACTAACTAAAACTACAAACACAAAAATCACATATATGTGATTAAGCTACCATGTAAGAGTGCCAAATCTCAACATTTTTTAATTGTTGAGCTTCAAACAAGAAGAAACACATATAAAAACCCTTTAACTCTCCTGTATTTAACCACAGAAAGAAACCCTTTTAATCTCCATTTTCGCTTAATCTCAGTTCAAGAAACGCAGAACCCACCAAAAAGTTAATAAAACATAATTAAAACCATCCAAAATTTTGAGTCAAAATACTAGAAAGAAAGGCAAAAAAGCATTAAAAATGGCATTGGTTCAACTTTCAGTTTTCGTAAATTATGAGCGTCCCAATCTGTCTAAATTTAAAAAAGGAAAGACTAGTTTCTCCTAAATCATGCAACCAACCTTTCTTTTTTTAAAAAAAAAATTCAACATCCCCACTCCACAAACACTACAATTATCTACCCTTTTTTTACCACCGACATTCGCTTAAATAGAATCAAATTCAAGCACAGAAGTCTACTTAGAACATCTTGCAAGAGAATTTTCGTGTGACTGACCTCTACCAGACGATAGACTGCGAATTTAAGTGGTGGCGCGCACGGCCGTGGATACTTATATTGGCGTTTATGTCGATGGAATGGTGGCGATTTTGGATGGGTTCACACCGGTGAGTTCTGAACGTGATGTGTTGTCGGCTGGCGACAAGAGACAAGAACAGCTGATGCAAGAATTTTGCAGGCTCAATCGGAGGGGTTTTCACTGGGAAAATGGGTTGAAATTTTGAAGAACAATGTGATACTAAATTTGCTTTAAGTACACCCATGAAAATCTAGCCCAACTTGTACTTCTTAATCTGGAAGTGGCTAGCGCCCACCCGTAACCACCACCCCCCCAATGGGCTTTTGTTAAATTTTTGATAAATTCTGGTGCAAATGCAATAACTGATATTATTATATTAAAATTTGTGTTCTTGTTCGTTAGTAAATAAAAGAATTGAACACTTTTTTAGGTACCCCAATCTCGATCTGACAATTTGTGAATACGCTACACATATATTAAGGGCTCACCGGGTTTATTAAATTTTTTTTTTTTTTATGAAACAATAATAATTTTGTAACAAAATTTAGACATATTATGTCTCTAAAAATAAAAATGTGTAATTTGAGTTTACATAAATCCAATCAAGCTAAAGAGTCCAGAAATTTTATTACATAATAAAACATTTTAAATGTGAGTTTTACACATCATCCATGCATGCATGCATGATCCAATATTTGGTAATAAATGAGCAAGGGTGTGAATGAATGAAACATTTGTGCTTATTGGATGTTTTTTACTCTTTTTGGTTGATTGATAGTCACAACTTCACCATACATGAATCTTCCAACTTATTCTTTTGAAATGGTCCCAAAATTTTGCAATTAGTCTATGGCAAAATAATAATAATAATAATAAAATGCATGTCACATGGCTATTGGCCCATTGAATGTGACTCATCACTCTACATTTATGTTGTGATTTTTTGGCAGTTTTCCTCCTCTCATTAAAAAAAAAAAGAGAGAATAAATTGAATTTTCATTCATTAAAAATAAAAATTAAATTGTTTTTCTTTCTTAAAATTGGACCTACTATGTGGTTAACTTGAAAAGTAGTATTTTAAAAATGTTTTTTTGAGATTTAACTTTCATTGACCCCCAATTAATATTTTTATTTTTATAAAAAATTTCATAATTTTTGATTCAATCAAACTAATAAATTTAAATATATGAATTTATTTTTTATAAATATAAGTTTTCGATGAAATTTTTTTATTATTATTATTTTGTGTAGACGAGATTAAATTTGAAGTGTGCTAAAAAATAAAAGATAAAAAGTAATTTTATCATTATTATTAAATGGCATAGTTGTTTAATTTCAAAGTAGATATATATGTTATAAGTTAGTGACACTTCCCAAGTCCTTTCATAATATTGTTAAAAATGATCATTAAACAACATTATATTTTTTATTGGAGAAAGATATAAAAGATTAAAAATTAAATTAGTTCGATTCAATTATTGTAATATAAATAAATTATTTATTTTTAAAATTAACTTAAATTTATAAATTGTATTTATAAAAATTATATAAAAAAATTTCAATTAATCTAAAATTTAAAATTTTTTGATTTGATTTAATTTGATAAAAAATTAAACTACAAAAATCAAACTAAAATTAATAAAATAAGAAAACTTTTTCTATATATATTTTTTTAAAAAGCTACCCTTTCTCTTTTCTATTGCTATAACTTATTTTCTCTCAACCAATTACTTAATTTTGATGCTTGTCAATAAAGAAAAGGAGTGAGTGGAAATTAATTTTAAATTTTATATTTCATTATAAATTAAAGTATTACATGTTTATGTAACATTAAAATTTTAGGATGGATAAATATTTTGAAAATTTGCTTTTCAAATGATTTGGAGATGTGTTTTTATTAATATAATACACTTTGTATTATTTTAAATATTTTTATATACATTTATTATGTTTATACTATGTAAATATATGTATAGAGATTATGTACTTAATTTGTAGATATTGTATAGAACCTTTGCATATTTTTTAAAATCTTTTTATTGCCAATTTCCAAAATTAGAAGAAATATTTGCATAATTTAAAAAATAGATAAAAATATTTTCATTATTTTTTTACCATGTAAAATTTTATCTAACAGATTACATACTTAATTGATACCTATTATATCATCAATCTATATATAATATGTACATATTTGAAGTGCATTTAAAATGGTCTTATCGGGCCAACTAAATGATTGAATTTTTTTTTTTTTTATGACAATTTCCAAAATTGGAAGAAATTTAAACCTTAATTTCATTGGAAATAGGTTGTACAATATAAAAACTCTCTTAAATAGGAAAGTTGAGAGTTTATTTTTTGTCATTTTAGTAAAGTAGTAAAAAGAGATATTCATCCGATAAATATGATTTTTTTATAGTACTAATTAGTTCAATAAGTTCAATCACCAAAATGCTTTCGGTTTCAATTAATGACATAAAAAAAATACTTTGACACTTAAATTGTTGTGTGTTAAATGAAAATTAATAAAGAAAATTTGAAAAAAAAAATGTCATTTCTTTTAAAATTATTGAATGGATATAATAATTAAAGGAAGATATTATATATATTAAATTTCGGACAAAAATTAACTAGTTATTATTAATTGAAGTCTAATCGGTAACATGAATTGGGTTCATTGGGTAACTACACCCACCTTAACCCCAATCATATTTCAAACAAGAGCGATTTAAATCCAAAAAATTTCGGAAGGCACCCTGAGGAAAGGCTGACTACACCCATAATTGTTATTTCTAACTACACTAATCAAAACACTAGGAGTACACTCAATCCTTTAATAAAACTTGAAATGCAACCTTTGATAAGCTGACTACACCCACTCAATATAGAATATTTTGCTAACAAGGCCCACAGAAAACCAGAATACGCCCTAAGCCTACAATAGAATTTCTAAGATCACCCTAAGGTGAATCTGATTACAGGAATTGGAAAGATTGCCTACTGAGCCGAACAAATAACTTCCTGAGTACTAAAAATCTAATCGCACCATATATAAAGTCTGAATACACGAAATAAACCAAATTCATATTATTAACAAGAAATCTTCTTTCTGACTACGCCTTTGAACCTTCATCGTAATTCTAAAAACACACACATAATATTCGGACGACACCCACTAAGCCCAACCCATATCTCCGAGAAGACGCAATACCGATGGTTTTAACCAAACCTGGAAATGCACCCTAATTCTATCTAAAAACACACGATGAACTGGACTCATGTTGTTGACAAGACCAATAAACATTCTAACTACACCTTAAACATTTAACAAAACTCGAAAATCACCCTCAGAATAATCGGACTACACACGCTGAACCCAACTCATGTTACTGACAAGATCCACGAACATCCAGAGTACACCCGATAACTTTAAGTACATCTCTGAATGCTCCTTGAAGATAATCTGAATACACCCAATAAATCCAACCCGTATTACTGGCACGACTAAGAACATTTTGACTACACCGCCAATTCCTTTATAAAATATCTAAAATCACCCCCATAATATTCTGACTACACCCATTGTAAACTACCATCTACGAATTATTCTAACCACACCCTGTGAACCCAACTCTTGTAACTGACAAGACATACTAATATCCAGAGAGCGGATACAATCTAATTATGTATAAAACTTCATCATTTCAAAGATTAAAAGAATTATGATGTATTAGGTAATAGGTTGGAGATAAAGAATAATGTATAACTGTATAAAAAATCATAATTTATTTATTTATTTATTTATCTTGTTATAAAATCTTGAGATGTCTTTGTTGGAAAGAGATAGTTGTTTGGACTTAGATATAACTTTTTTTGTCTTTTTCTTATATAAGCCCATAAAATAAAAACATAAAACTAGAAAAACACTGAGTTCAAAAGTAATCAAAGGGAAAAGAAGGATATTTTTCTTTCTAGTATCCTTCTATTTTATAATTAATATTTTTCCTATTTTCTATCATCTTCTTTCTATTATTCTAATGTAGGGAATGACTAATATACATATGTTGTACCATATATTTCCAACGAATAACTTAAAATGGTAACATAAAATTTAAAACAATTAATACAAAATTTAAAATAATTTACAAAAATAATTTGAATATAAAATGAAAATTTTAAAACTTTTAATGAAAAATTTGAAACATATAATAAAAGTAATTAAAATGACTAACAAACAACTTGAAAATTTGGATGTCATATTACATTCGATGTAGGTTAGGCAATCTCTTTTACGTAACTTTCAAAACATAACAACTAAATTAGCAAGTGTTTTTTATTATTTAGCAAGTAATGTATACACATACATATGCTCCATATTTAATGATTTTATTCATGTGATTAAAAGTCATAATATCTTAATTGAAAACGTTAATTTTCATTTGTAGTTAAAGGTGATAGCAATTCTTAAGTCCATGTTTTATTTATGGAGAGAAAGGACATATGTCATTCGCTTGTCCACAAAAAAGGGTGAATTTAGATGAGTTAAGGGAAGAATTAGATCTAATAGTTGATGAATATGATGAGGAGATACAGAAAATTAGTGTTCATCCAACTCAAAGTGAATCTTTGGTGGTACAAAGGGTGATGACAACAACGATCAAAGATGAAGAAAAAGATTGGAGGTGGCATAATATTTTTCGTGCACATGTTATTTGTCAAGGTAAGGCTTGTAATCTTGTTATTGATAGAGAAAGCATGGGAAATATTATATGTAAGAAGGCTGTGAATAAAATAAAGTTTTCTATAATTAAATATCCTTATTCATATAAAGTAGGTTGATTAAAAAAGAAGCACGAAATATCAATTACTTCTCAATATTTGACGAAATTCATTATGAGAGGTAACTTGAAAGATTAAGTTTTATGTGATGTTATATTGATGGATGTTGTTCATATTCTCATTGGAAGACCTTGGTTATTTGACCATGATATAGATCATAAGAGAGCCTAATACTTATTCATTCTACAAGGACAACAAGAGATATACTTTGTATCCTCTTAAAAAGTGACAAAACAAATGATAATTAAGAGTTTTACACCCAACAAAATAATGAGTATGTGAGTACTGCAAAGTTTGAAGCTCAAATTCAGCAACTATTAATTGCAAAGGCTGATGTTATTGAAAAGGTGTTAAATGTCAAAGAAATTCGATTTAAATGAGGCAACCTTTATGGACAAATTTTGATAAGTGGCTTGGTAAACCAACAAATGAAAACATGCCAACTTTTAAAAAACAGATGAAACAAGTTGATCCAATCATATACGAAGAATATGTCAAGATTTACTTATAAGAGCATAGTTCTTTTAATAACAGAAAAATGATGCAGGAGTATTTAAGTCAAATTAGATTTATTTTTATTTTTTTAGTTTAATTTTTCTTAATTTAGTAGAATTCGTATTTAGTTAAGTATTTTACTTAATTCATTAGAAATAACTTTTTTTTTCTATTTTATTTAGTATTTTTATTTAATAAAAGACTATAATAATTTTTAGTTTAGAATTAGGATTAGTCCTAGATAGTATAAACAGTGCAATAATAATTTGCTTGTTCATTGTTTCTTCTTTTCTTTCAATTTAGAATATTAATTCTCAAATTTTTTTAAACCTAATTATTTTTTTATTTTTCCAACCACTGTCACTGCATTCTAAACTGATTGTTTGAGAGCTAATTGTCCTACACTCTTCCGCGGCATTCCAATGGTATCATATATATGTAATTTTGTACAATTAAATAAGTGGATGGTAAATTCATATAAGTACATGTAATTGTCTTTGTTATTTTTAATAACAACAACAAAGATAATTACACATACGTGTATGAATTTACTATCCACTTATCTAATTGTACAAAATTTATGATCTAATACCTATCCTGTTGTTTGTCAAATAAAATATAAAAAACATTTATTTAGAATACCTTTAAATTTATTTTAAATGCGATTTGAGTTAATTGAGATATTTAGCTCCTAGAATAACTTATTTTGCATTAATATATTATCACACAAGAATAAAGATAATAAAAACAAATTAAACTTTAAGAGAAACTCTTGTTATTAGCATTGCTTCCTCAATCACAATCACTACCGGCTCCTCATTGATTTTGATGCTACCTCCTCATTTATTTTGTAATAATTATAATAACAAAATTATTCTCAAGTGCAGCAGATACACCTGAAAGCAAATTCAAATTTCACAGTACATTGATCATGCTTCACAAATACAGCAACTTGTACAGCAACCCACTGCAGCTAATTAAATTCTTCTATTAAATACGAAGACATCAAATTCCAACTAATTTTCAAGTGGGAGGGCATCGAAGCCACGAAGCGAAGGAGATCAGGCTTTGAGCTCAGTGCTGGATGCAAATTTTCTGATTTTTGATTGATAATGTGTTGGAACTTAGCAATGTTTGGAAGTACAAGCTCTCTACAGTGGAGATGTAACAAGGGAACCTTAGATAACACGCTACCCTTCTGAACATCTAGACCTTCTGGCCTTCGCAGCTTGTAAGGTTTCCCAGTTGTAGGCTCAACATCAATGCCCGGCATTTGCTTCCATCTCCGGTGCACAAACCAGCCATACTTATAGTCGCCAACAATTGGAGTGCCTAGAGCTTCGGCACAATGGACCCGCAGCTGCAGGAAAATGGAAGAAATCAAAATTATCATAGTTCGAGTTTTCACACCTCATGCATATAAATCAAGTTTGGTGGAAAAAAAAAAAAAAAAACTGTTCACCAACAAAACATATAAAAAAGAACACGTGATTTTTTTTCTAAGAAATAACCAGAAAGAAGTCTCAGATTCAGCATAGAGGGCCCACATAAAATAAAACAAAATTTGAGTGTTGGGTCCCAACTGCAATTTTGGAATCAGCATACAATATTAGATATTAAAATAATATTTATTATTTTACACATAACAAAAAATAAAAATTACCAAAACATCCACAATTATTTTTATCAAATATCCAGCCACTATGACCTGACACAATTGCTTTAAGTTGATAGCAAATGTGGCTTGCAAGCCACAACAACACAACTCTTAAGAGGTGCCTGGGTTCCTTGTGCCAATGTCTCAAACTCCAAATATACACACCTAGCATGACCAATCATAAAATGTATCCAACAGGCAGATTTTGAACATACTCTAACCCCAGCCGAATTGGTGTATTACTTCTTAACAAGGCTAACATGAACAATCATAAGCCTAAAAGAAGTTACCACGTACAACAACAAATCAACAATAATAACATTTGAAAACAAACCCGTTAATTAAAAAAGGTATGGCAATTCCACCCAAATAAGGTAGTTTTGTTCTACACTAGATATATATACATTCGTGGTACCTGATGCTTCCTGCTTGTTAGTGGATGCAACTCGATCCACGAGCATCCATTTATCATAGGACCTAGCACCCGATATTCAGTTATGGCTTCTTGGGAAGCTTCTAAACCTGTGTTCTGAGCCAAGATGATCCTCTCAGTCTTTCCATCATCAAGAAGCACCTACAATCAATGATAATAAATATTCAATCCAATTATTATTTTTGATGGACGACCTCAAATAATGAAACAATTTCATATTTACTGAGAAAAACCTTTGAAAGAGGAGCATGAATTAAGCCTTGCTTTTCCTTGGGAGAGCCAATTACCAATGCCCAATAGCGTTGATACGTTGCTTCACATGCATCATTCCAAGCCTAAAATTCTCAAATAAGTATCTTGCATGGTTTCAAACAAGTAAAATTATCCAATGTCCTATCACTTGATAAAGTGGGCTGCAGAATGGGTACATGTACCTTATATGATGATTTTGAATTATTTAGGTCACTGAACAACCAATTTAGAAGTGATACACTTTCTTTAGTTCTCCCCATCACGACTAGGCCACTAGACTCTCTGTCAAGACGGTGGACCTAAAAATATCCATGGGCACAAGTAACAAAAACAAGATTCATAAACAATGAGAAAGGACTCAGATGGAGTCAAACAATTCAAAACAACATATTTAGTTGACAGAACTTTTGAGTATCTTACAAGCAGCCCATGATGTGACAGCAAGACAAAATAACAATGCAAAAATTGCCTAGGTAAAAAAGGAAACTGGCTTCCGTCACCAATGAAATTAGAATAACTAATTTACCCAATTATGCCCGAACATCATGCCTTAAAATTTCCCCATTACGTTATTAATGAGCAATTAAATACTAACTCAACCAAATAAAGCTCTATTTAAAGCTCATAACGACAGATACCCGAATCTTCTTACATCACAAAGCTTTACCACACAGCATAGTCATAATATGTGTGTGTGCGTGTGTGTGTACATTTTCTTTCTAACCTTGCCATCATAATGATAATGTTAAAAATACAATAAAAACCATTAGCTTCAATTGACTTGAAAATCAATTAAAATGTTTATAAGACAGAAACAAGACAAAGATTACAAGTAATATATTATTTATTAATCCAATTCATAAGTGCACACACAAACACTGATATTAGCACTTTGTTGCAAGAGAGCCACTCTTAAACCATTGCTCCATGTACAATGAAAGAGTGCTGGTTTTCCATTGATTTGAGCATGGTGCTAACCCTTTTATCAAGGAGGTTGTTACCTATGGAATACTTAGCAATTTCAACATTGACAATATTTGATTACTACTCCAAAATATCTACTGACATCTAACAAAGGCAACTTAAACAACTTCACTAAGCTTCACAAAATTGCCACCATAACAGAACACTCAAAACAAAGATAAAATGAGTAACAGCAATACAAGAATGCTAAGTTTTCCCATTTGTCAACTTTCTGAATTTACCTAGTGCTACAAACTTACCAACTTAGGACCCTCATCATAGTCATAAGACAAAGCTGCAGCTGCCAATGCATCCATGCTGTTATGAACTGGCAGATTCCCCTGAAGACATAAAGGCATAAAAAGAAATAAAAAGGAAAATATCATGCACTAAGACAATAGACAAACACTGCAAATGACAGTAAAGTATCAAACCTTGACTGGCAATCTTGGGGGCTTATTTAGCACAAGAATAGCAGAGTCCTGAAATTTTCAGCAGTCACCAATAAGAACTAGCAAAAAAGAACACAAATACTACAGATAACCGATCAAGAAACTAACGTAATACATTGACCAACATACACTCATAGAAAACCACATAGAGATGGTTACATAAGCTTAAGACATGCCTTGTACTTTACTAGTCTTTGCAAATACTCTATCTCATCAGCATTTGGATTCAAAGTTCCACTTGGTATAGTGTCAAATCTTTTTGATATTCTACTCTCCATCACCGATACAGGCATGTAGACTCTCGCCCCTGCTACCATTGCCTCATTCGGCTTTATCTGTTGGTAAGCTGTATAGTTGTAGAATAATTAAACCCATGTGAAATTAGAAAAAGTTATAAATTAAAAACAAAATAATCAGTACCTTTCTCATGGATTTCATTTGTCCTTCCTGTTCTACAAAAGAATTGCACCTATTCATGCCTTCCATTTGAACCTAAAACAAGAGAAGAAATCAAAACATAGAATTAGACGCAAACTTTGGTTGTATTCCTAGTCATCTTTAAATCACGGAATTTAAAAACACAAATTTCATAGTACAAAAACTATTGCTAAACTCAAAAAAAATAAAAGATTTCTCTGTGTTTTAAAAAAAAAAAAAGAATTGGAAAACACATTAAATTCTTATTTATTTCCTTCCAAAAAAACCGTAATTTCACAGTTTTATTCATAGAAAACCACTCTCAAACATTTTTACAGTGAGATTTTGAATTTCCCAAATTTATTTTAGATAAGCAAGAACCCAACCAAACAAATAATCACAATCCCCAATAAACAACAACATCAAAAACTACCAACAAAAAATAACAATGAACTTTTACTTACAAGGCCCTTGTTGAAATGAGACTGAATGACAGAATCTTGAACTTCATCAAAGTAATACTTAATCCAGCTGATGGCTGTCACATGACCTTGCTGCCCCCAATTCTTCCCCGGTAGATTGGGACCCGAAAATAGAGGTAAAGAAAGGAGCTGACGCGGCTTCGGACCAGCCTTTTCTTGACCCAAGTGCGCCACATTCTTTTCTGACACCCGAATTACAGCAGGTGGTGGCAGAGAGAATCTAGAGTAGTTTCTGACTGAAACCAATATGAAAAGGGCTTGCTTCTTCCACATTATTTTGAGTTCACATTCTAAATAACAAATTAAATTATGGGAGTGCTAACACATGCGCCCCAAGTTTTCTGAAAATAACAAAAAAAGGACATGGTTTAAAAATAACCCCGAGTTTCTCTTCTTTTTTGGGCCAAACAGGTACTTTACATGTATTAATCTCAAATCAATTGCATCAGAAGAAGAGAGAGATATTAACATCTATAACACATCACAAAAAGAATCATTCAAGGATGAAGAAATCATAAAAGCCATACAGTTAACTATTTATTAACAGTTCTAAACTAATTAAAACTACAAACACAACAATCATATATATGTGATTAAGCTACCATGTAAGAGTACCAAATCTCAACATTTTTTAATTGTTGAGCTTCAAACAAGAAGAAACACATATAAAAATCATTTAACTCTCCTGTATTGAACCATAAAAAGAAACCCTTTTAATCTCCATTTTTGCTTAATCTCAGTTCAAGAAACTAGAACCCACCAAAAAGTTAACAAAAGAAATGCTGTTTTGTAGCTTAAATCATTGGGCTTCTCATATGATTGGGACCGTGAGATCTCCACAATAGAACCAGATTATTATAAGTGGACTCAATGGATCTTTCTTCAGCTACTAAAGAGAGGATTGGCATATCAGGTATGTGATCATTTGTAGTTTATAAACTAATAGTCACATTTGACGAGAAACCTGATATGATGATCTGCTTAATTTCAATTCAGGCCGAAGTGCCTGTCAATTGGTGTCCTGCTCTTGGCACTGTCTTAGCAAATGAGGAGGTGGTGGATGGTGTGAGTGAGCGTGGGGCTCATCCAGTTATAAGAAAGGTATGCCAGATCGGTGATTTGTTATGTTTTCTAATTTATGTGTCCAAGTTATGTAATTCTTCTCTTACTTCTATTGTTTGAATGGTCTCATAATTTTACAGTGTAATTGTTTATTACCGAGCAGCCAATGCGGCAGTGGATGCTGAAGATTACTGAATATGCTGACTGTCTTCTTGAAGATTTAGATGACCTTGACTGGCCAGAAAGTGTTAAGGAAATGCAAAGGAACTGGATAGGGAGGTCGGAAGGAGCTGAGATGGACTTTTATGTTCTTGACAGTGATGGCGTGGAAAAAGACGAAAAAATAACTGTTTATACTACCAGACCTGATACCATCTTTGGAGCAACGTGAGCATCTAACACTGTGTTCTTATTTTCTGCATTTGAATTGTTCTTGCTTAATATATACCTATGTTTTTCCTTGATACTATTTGTCCATGGATTATGACTTATTCTCATTAGTTGTTAATATGCAGATATTTAGTCGTGGCACCAGAGCATCCCTTGTTGTCATCATTAGTGTCCACAGCACAGAGCAAAATGTATTTTCTTTTTTAATCTTTGCTCAATTTTGTCTGATAGGTTTTCTGACTGTAGATAATTTGAAGATAATGATCTTTGAGACAGGTTGAAGAATACAAAGACCTTGCCTCAAGAAAGAGTGATCTTGAGAGGACTAAGCTTCAGAAAGAAAAAACAGGGGTCTTTAGTGGTTGTTATGCAAGAAATCCAGTAAACAGGGAAGCAATCCCTATTTGGGTTGCAGATTATGTCTTGGGGAGGTATGTTTGACTAAATTTACTATTTTTAGGATCTTTGCAACCGCTTGTCTTATGCATACGCACATAAACTGTCACATCCACATATGTTTCTTGTTTACAAAATGAAACATATTGCTAAACATTTTAAATTGTTATGCAACTTTTTATTATTGATCACTCATGAATATTCATAGACTTTGGTTACAAGTGAAATGGAGTAATGATGGTTTGGTTCAGTTATGGAACAGGAGCAATAATGGCTGTGCCTGCTCATGACACTCGGACCATGAGTTTGCTATGAAGTATAATATTCCAATTCGTTGGGTTGTGACCTCAGATGATGAAAGTTGCATTGAATCTGGGAAAGCTTATTCTAATGAAGGCACAGTTATAAATTCATCAAATTTGACAACAGGGCTTGATATCAATGGCTCATCTTGTAAGAAGGTTGCTTCTAAAGTCACTGAGTGGGCTGAGAAAACTGGAAATGGAAAGAAAAAAGTGCTTTTCCCAGTTTATCTGAACCTTCAGATTCCATCGTTCTTTCTGGTTTTGGGAGGAAAGGTGGGGAGAATAATTGTTCTCATCATTGAAAGAATGTTTTAATTTGCATGGCTTACCCTTTTTCAGGTAAACTACAAGTTGAGAGACTGGCTTTTCGCTCGGCAACGTTATTGGGGTGAACCTATTCCTGTCATATTCTTAGATGGCAGCGGTGAGAGTGTTCCACTCCATGAAACAATCCAAAATTTTGAGTCACAATACTAGTAAGAAAAGCAAAAAAGCGTTAAAAATGAGATTAGTTCAACTTTCAGTTTTCGTAAATTATGAGTTTCCCAATCTGTCTAAATTAAGAAAATGAAAAACTAGTTTCTCCTAAATCATGCAACAAACCATTTTTTTTTTTTTTTCAAAATTCAATATCCCCACTCCACAAACACCACAATTATCTACCTTTTCTTTTACCACCTCTATTCACTTAAATAGAATCAAATTCAAGCATAGAAGTCATAGAAGTCTACTTAGAACATCTTGCAAGAGAATTTTCGTGTGACTGACCTCTACCTGACGATAGATTGCGAATTTAAGTGGTGGCGCGCACGGCCGTGGAGACTTATATTGGCGTTTCTGTCGGTGGAATGGTGGCGATTTTGGATGGGTTCACACTGGTGAGTTCTGAACGTGATGTGTCGTCGGGTGGCAACAAGAGCCAAGAACAGCTGGTGCAAGAATTTTGCGGGTTCAATCGGAGGGGTTTTCACTGGGAAAATGGATTGAAATTTTGAAGAACAATGTGATACTAAATTTGCTTTTTAAGTACACCCATGAAAAACTAGCCTAACTCGTCCTTCTTAGTCTGGAAGAGGATAGACCCACAATGGGCTTTTGTTAAATTTTTGATAAATTCTGGTGCAAATGCAACAACTGCTGATGTAATTATATTAAAATTTGTATTCTTGTTCGTTAGAAAAGAAAACAATTGAAGACTTTTTTAGGTACCCCAATCTCAATCTGACAGTTTGTGAATACACTACACATATATTAAGGGCTCATCGAGTTTATTAATTTTCTTTTTTTTTTTTTTTTTTTTTTTATGAAACGATAATAATTTTGTAACAAATTTTAGACATATTATGTCTCTAAAAACAAAAATTTGTAATTTGAGTTTACACAAATCCAATCAAGCCAAAGAGTCCAGAAATTTTATTGCATAATAAAACATTTTAAATGTGAGTTTTACATATCATGCATGCATATATACATGATCCAATATTTGTTAATAAATGAACAAGGGTGGGTGTGAATGAATGAAACATTTGTGCTTATTCGTAATGTTTTTTACTCTTTTTGGTTGATTGATAGTCACAACTTCACTATACATGAATCTTCCAACTTCCTTCTTTTGAAATGGTCCCAAAACTTCGCAAGTAGTCTATGGAAAAATAATAATAATAATAATAATAAAATGCATGTCACATGGCTATTGGCCCAATGAATCATCACTCTACAATCATGTTGTGGTTTTTTGGCCATTTCTCTCCTCTCGTTTAAAAAGAATAAATTGAATTTTGATTCATTAAAAAGAAAAATTAAATTGTTTTTCTTTCTTAAAGTTGGACTTACTATGCACTCAACTTGAAAAGTAGTATTTTGAATATACTTTTTTGAGATTTAACTTTCATTGACCCCAATTAATATTTTTATTTGTATAAAAAGATTTCATAATTTTTGACTCCATCAAACCAATAAATTTAAATATATGGTTTATAAATATAAGTTTTGCAAGGAATTTTTTATTATTTATTTTTTTGTGTAGACGAGATTGGATTTAAAGTCTACTAAAAAATAAAAAATAAAAAGTAATATTATAATTATTATTAAATGACATAATTGTTTAATTTCAAAGTAAATATATATGTTATAAGTTAGTGACACTTCCCAAGCCCTTTCATAATATTGTTAAAAATGATCACTAAACAACATTATATTTTTTATTGGAGACAAATATAAAAGATTAAAAATTAAATTAATTCGATTCAATTATTGTAATATAAATAAATTATTTATTTTTAAAACTAACTTAAATTTATAAATTGTAATTATAAAATTATATAAAAAAAAATTTCAATTGATCTTAAATTTAAAATACATTTGATTTGATTTAATTTAATAAAAAATTAAACTGCACAAATCAAACTAAAATTAAGAAAATAAGAAAACTTTTTCTATATATTTTTTAAAAAAAGTGCCCTTTTTCTTTTCTATTTCTATAACTAATTTTCTCTCAACCAATTACTTAATTTTGATGCCTGTCAATAAAGAAAAGGAGTAAGTGGAAATTAATTTTAAAATTTATATTTCATTATAAATAAAAGTATTACATGTTTATGTAACATTAAAATTTCGATGGATAAATATTTTGAAAATTTTCTTTTCAAATGATTTGGAGATGTGTTTTTATTACTATAATACACTTTGTATTATTTTAAATATTTTTATATACATTTATTATGTTTATACCATGTAAATTTATGTATAGAAATTATATACTTAATTTGTAGATATTGTATAGAACCTTTGCATATTTTTTAAAATCTTTTTATTGCCAATATCCAAAATGAGAAGAAATATTTGCATAATTTAAAAAATATATAAAAATATTTTCATTATTTTTTTACCATGTAAAATTTTGTGTAACAGATTACATACTTAATTGATACCTATTATATCATCAATTTATATAATATGTACATGTTTGAAGTGCATTTAAAATGGTCTTATCACACCAACCAAATTATTGAATTGTTTTTTTTTTTTTTTTTATGGTAATTTCCAAAATTGGAAGAAATTTAAACCTTAATTTCATTGGAAATAGGTTGTACAATATAAAAACTCTCTAAAATAGTAAAGTTGAGAGTTTTTGTTTTGGTCATTTTAGTAAGGTAGTAAAAAGAGATATTCATTTGATAAATATAGTTTTTTTTTTATTATAGTACTAATTAGTTCAATAAATTTAATCACCAAATTTCTTTTGGCTCCAATTAATGACATAAAAGAAATACCTTGATACTTAAATTGTTGTGTGTTAAATGAAAATAAATAAAGAAAATTTGAAAAAGACGTGTCATTTCTTTTAAAATTATTGAATGGATATAATAATTAAAGGAAGATATTATATATATTTATATATATTAAATTTCGAACGAAAATTAACTAGTTATTATTATCGTATCATCTTGTTTGATCAAAAAATAACTAATTACTCTTCTATGTCAACTATTTTGAGCAAAAATAACTAATTACTTTAATATTTCAATTACTATTTGATTGATCTATAGTTGTGATGAAAGGAAGATGAACTTAAATATCCAAGGCAATCTATCTCACTCTCATATGTTATTTAGCCTCCTTTTATAATGTTATAAACTATTATTTGTTAAAGAGAAATTTATTCTACATTTATGTAATAAATGTTAATTTTTTAATAGTTTACTAATTTACAATTTATTTTTGAATTTAATATATTAATTTTCAAGAACAAGTTTCTACGTTACCAAAATCATATCGACACAAATCAATTTTTTTTAATTAGAAAAATACTTAAAAATATTTTTATAAAAATTATTTGTAGATATCTATATAATTATTTTTATAAAAATATAAAAAAAATAATTATATAAAAAACGTTTTTTAAAGTTAAAAAAAAATACAGTTTCAAGCAGTTTGGTCTGGTGCGGTGGTTGGTCCCAGCCAGCGACAACATCAAAAAAAGCGCCTAAGTTTAGCACTTCAAAAACCAAAACCCCAGTCAATACCAACTCCTATATAAATCAAAACCCAACAAAATTTCAAACCGGGAAGAAAAAAGAAAAGAAAAAAAATTCTCCGTCTCTCCCTTCCTCTTTCTCTTTCAACATTTTGTCCATGTCCCAAAAATCCCCGTCTCACTCTCAGCAGGCAAGTCAATTCTCATCTCTTTATATGAAAATGGAAAACTTTTAATTAGTTTTACGGTATATAATATTAAAAACTTTTGTTATTTGAGAGAAAAATAAACATTTGTATGGATTTTGAAACTCAAACGCAGAAGAAGAAATACAGAACTGGGGCTTTTGGTGACATCTACGGTAAAATGATGCTGCCGAAAGAGCTTGAGACTGAGAAGGATGTTGTTTATCCTTCTCTAGAGCTTCGCTTTCAGCTTCCTGATTTCAGGGCTACCCTTCAAGTGAGTTGGTGTTTGTTTTTATTATTTTTTGTCTTTTTAGTTTTGTTTCTGGCTGCTGAGAAACTGAGGAAATGGTTAAAAAAAAGGGTGTGTCTAGTTTCATGTTTGATGGTGAAAGAGAACCCATATTTTGAAAGTGCTTGAAATTTATTGAATAATGTCACTATTGGGATCCGGGATTATTTAATTTTCCTTTATTTGCCATGGAAGTGAATGTTTTTTATAAATTTTTATTTTGGGATTTTTAAAGAAATTTTTTATTACCGTGTGCCTTTAGGTTGCAAAAATAAAAAATAATAAAAAAAAAACCCGGAGGGAAAAATGAAGAAGACTCAGAGCCGAAACCGTTAGTATTGGTTGTAAGTGGCAAAGTTATGTTTATTTGAGTGTATATATATATTTGTAAATTTCTTGAGCAAAAGATGAGTTTTCTTACATTTTTGTTTCCTATTACCTGTGTCATTATTCTCTGTTAACGTCTTTCTTGATTGATATTTTAACAATAAATTTGTTTGCTTTGATTTGTGGATCATTATTTTGTTCTTTCACGTTTACCTTACCTTTGGTTTAATTCTTAGGAAAAGGAAGCTAAAGTATGGTAAATCTGTTTATTCTTTTTATTTTTATAGAATAACAGAATAGGCCTTTTTTCTTTCCCTTGTGATCATTATATATCAAGTTTTTGGTTGCTGAAAATGAAAAGCGAACTGCAAGTTAGCTGTATATGGTTGGAATTACTGGCACTTAATAAGTAAAAACCGTTAGTGTTGGTTGTTCTAGCTTTAGTAATACATATTGGTTGTTCTAGCTTTAGTAATACATTGAGTCATTGTCAATGAATGAAACATGTCTTTTGTTGTTGGTAACAGAAAAACATGCTTTGCTGTAATTCAGGATGTCTTGAGGACCAGAGAAGTCGGGGAGTTTCTTAGTGGGGCTTTAGCCGGTGCTATGACTAAAGTTGTTCTTGCTCCTCTTGAGACCATCAGGTTTGGTTTGTCTTGTTTTTTCTTAATTTTTCAACAGTTTATTAAATATTTCCATTTCCATCTATTTTCTAAATTTTATTTCGATGTGCTCATGTTTATTAATCATATTACTTTACATGCTAGATTGAATCTGCCAGTGGAGATATGCTACTTTAACTTAGTTGCTGTCGCTTAGATATGTTAGTTCTAAATAGGAAGAATTATTTATCAGCCAACCAACATGCTTAAATAATTTGCTGTCATTGAACTGGCATATCAGTGTTTGAACTTTTGAGGATGTTAACAGATTCACTCATTTGAGATTCCCCAGATTTCCTCATTCACATTGAACTTTTGAGGATGTTAACAGATTCACTTATTTGAATTTCTCATGGTTGTTGCCTATTATGTGATAGCTACCTTATGAGCAACTGCAATGCATTGCTGATACACAGCTTATAAAATATGTAGGACAAGAATGGTGGTTGGTGTTGGATCCAAAAATATTTCTGGTAGTTTCATTGAGGTAATTGAACAGCAGGGCTGGCAAGGTCTTTGGGCTGGCAACGGAATCAATATGCTCCGAATAATCCCCACCCAGGCAATTGAGCTTGGAACATTTGAGTGTGTTAAGCGAACTATGGCATCAGCACAAGAGAAATGGAGTCAGAATGAATGCCCAAAACTGCAAATTGGTCCTCACAGTTTGAACTTGCCTCTCTCCTGGATTTCTCCTGTTGCTGTGGCTGGTGCAGCTGCTGGAGTTGCTAGCACTCTTGTTTGCCATCCTCTAGAAGTGTTGAAGGTATTTACACACGGTGTTAGAGAGGGAGCAATATATATTGTTTGTGCCTAAAGTTTTGGACATTAAGACTTCTCCTAGTCATGCTGTCTTGTAGTTTCTTCCACATATCGCTGTCAGATGACTGTCTCTTTTATGTTACTTTGTTTTGAACCTGATATTTTCTTTCTAATTTCCTGCAGGATCGGTTGACTGTAAATTGTGACATGTACCCTAGTTTAAGCATCGCAATCAGCAAGATTTACAAGGATGGTGGGGTTAGTGCATTTTATGCTGGTATTTCACCTACACTGTTTGGCATGCTCCCATACAGTACATGTTACTATTTCATGTATGATACAATGAAAAGTTCATACTGCAAATCAAAAAATAAGAAGACGCTAAACTGTCCAGAGATGCTCGTTCTTGGAGCTCTTGCAGGTGAGAAACTTTGTTTAGTTCCTCTAGCTTTTATGAAAAATTTACGGTTTCTCTAAATAGTATCAAACAAAGTGTCGCACTTCTCAAAATAACAAACTGTAAGGTTTCCCTTTTTCTTCCATCTGGTGACCAGAAGCTATGTTTCAAAATTTATTGATTCTGACTTAAGTAGGATAGAGGAACTTGATTTCCTGTATTGCACCTTCCTATAACTTTGGAGACATTTCACCTTTTTGTTTGTCCAGATTTTTGGACATGCATCCTGGAGATTTTTAAGGATTGTGGTCATTTTTTTTCTCTGTTCTTATTATTTGATCATTCTCTCCAGATGGGAGAACCATAAGACTAGCTTGAATTATGCAAGAACTTTTGGTGCAAGAGGTAGTACTCATGTTGTGGCATATGTTTTTGTATGAAAAGATGGAGATCTGGAATCCGTGTGAGTTAAAGTCTGTTGGATCCAAAGTACCACACAGTCAGATTTATTTAGTTTCTTTTGTCATAACAAATTGTGGAATGATGTATATATATATATATATATATATATATATATATATCATACTAGCATGGATGGTTGTCTAGTCCCCCCAACATATGGAGTAACTGCATCCCCTTATTGGTTGAGCAGGCAAACAATTCTTATTGTCTCCTTACCCACCGAGGAAGTATATCCCAATTGGATTAAACCTCAGATCAACAAGCTGTTTTCTAAATATTAGAGCCTAAAAATAAGTAAATGGGCTTCAATCTTGTTTGATGAATGTTGTTATTTTTTTTTCATCCCTCTGGCTAATTGGAGTTCTGTTTTCATATTGATTGGCCAGGTTTAACAGCTAGTACCATCAGCTTTCCCCTGGAGGTTGCCAGAAAGCGGCTGATGGTAGGAGCTTTGCAGGGCAAGTGTCCACCCAACATGGCAGCGGCACTTTCTGAAGTTGTTCGTGAAGAGGGTTTGATGGGCCTTTACAGAGGATGGGGTGCAAGCTGTTTGAAGGTCATGCCTTCCTCTGGCATAACCTGGATGTTTTATGAGGCTTGGAAAGACATGCTGCTTGCTGATAAACATTTTATATGATGTAGCCGCGGGTTGAGACCAAGATTGTGGTCTCTTCTCAAATCACAAGTTGGAAGATGTTAATGTGCTGGCAAAGTCCGGGGATTAGACACATAGGACAAAGTGCCTTCTATTGGGGTCCAGCAGATTTATGTTTATTGTGGAGGGCTAAACTTTTTTGATAGCCCATTGCAATGCCTAACCAAAAATATTGGGTGAGCTTCCAATTTTGGCATCTAATAAAAAGATTTGAAATGTGGCAACAGGTTTCTTGTACAAATGTTCTGCTAATCTTCATATGTGCCTTATTTTTCTTTTTTACGTGAATTTTTACTGAATTTTTAGTTTTTAGCTTTGTTTTCACCAAGTTGAAACTTTGAGAGATCTAACGGCTTAGGCATTTGGTCATTCCTATACTAATATACCATAAAAATAGTGCATAAAGTTGTGGACATTACATTTTGTCTTTCTGGATAATATTGTACATAGTTTGGATGACAACTTTTGCTTGCCATAAAATTTCTTCTTTCTTCAAAATGTTTATAGTGTGGATGATATAGTTGCTGGCAGACATTCTGGAACAAGACTTGTCAAAATGGTTCTTTTTGGACCTTTCAAATTCATGGCTTTGTATGTATTTGAATTTTGAACAAGTCTCGAGGCTGGAGCTGCCATATTGAAGTCTTTTGGAATCCTATTTCTTTTGATACTGCCGTTGAAGGTATGTTCATTTTTGCTGGAAAATGATACCCTTCTGTTGCATAATAGTCAACCCGAGCTTAGTTATGTTATAACACAGGTAATAATAAAATCATTATTATGAACAGCATAGAATTTATTTAAATTTCTTAGGCAATAGTGAAAATTTCAACACATTGAAAATTTGATTTATAATTTTAACATAAAAATTGAATTCTTAATTGAAAAAATTTAAAGAAATGTTCAATAAACAATATATATATATATATATATATATATATGATCGACTATAGTACATCATGTTTTGTTAATATTTATTTTTTTTCCTTTTCAATTTTAATATTAAAAATTTTAAGTTTTATGTTTTTATATTTTAAGTTCTAAC